>LFZN01000022.1:0-101270 GCA_001578235.1 Pseudocercospora eumusae | reverse complement strand
CTCTAATTAGCCCGAGAGTTATCGAAAGTTATCGAAAGTTTATATAGACCCTAATTAAGTAAACTTCGATAATAGTAAGGACCTACTTTTTAGCTATACCGTTATAAACTCGAAATACATACCCCGCGAGTATCCTAAGAATAGGTAGATCGGTCCTAAGGTACGAGTAAAACGTTATAAGGGAAGAAGCTAGCGCTAAACTCGGGTAGGTAGAGTCCGATGTCGATAAGAGGCATCTCTACTAAGTATATAGCGGGAATACCCGCTATTATATACGACACGTCGCATAACTTTATCTACGGTCTCTCGCTAGCTCGAAAGTTATCGAAAGTTATCGATAGTTACCGAAAGTTAGTAGGGGAACTCGTAGCATATATATACCGTAGTAAATCGGGTAGAGAACTTATACGACGCCTACATTTACGATACGTTACGGCTATATCGCTCGATATACGACCTCGCATTAGCTCGATAGTTATCGAAAGTTGTCGATAGTTAAAATTAACGACTTTATAATTACGGTACTACGTCGAGGCTACCTCTTACGCGTCCTCTTAGCGTAGATTTTACTATACGGCTATACCGAGTATATAACTAAGGACTAGACGCTATTCCTATATTAGCCGTAACATTAGGATCTAGCTTACCGAGCGCTATACGATTCAATTTAGTCCGCTTCGACGGTATATTCTATAGCGTACTATTATCGCTACGCCTCTTCCTACCGCGCTAAGTTAATAGTAGCTAAGTCTCCTCTACTAACTAAGTCTCCTCCTCCTNAGCTTACCGAGCGCTATACGATTCAATTTAGTCCGCTTCGACGGTATATTCTATAGCGTACTATTATCGCTACGCCTCTTCCTACCGCGCTAAGTTAATAGTAGCTAAGTCTCCTTTACTAACTAAGTCTCCTCCTCCTACACTAGCTAAGTCTCCTCTACTAACTAAGTCTCCTCCTCCTTTACTAACTAAGTCTCCTCTAGCGGTAGCTCGGTAGGCTACGTATATACTAGGACCGGTAGTAAGCTAGGTATATCTAGCTATGTTTCTAGTACGACTACTTAAGAGTAAGGTATCTATACCGTATATATAGCGTCCGCCTCCGACCGACTAGGCGAAAAGGGATTACTCTACGGCCTCGTAGCGATAAATTAATCGACATCGGAGCGGATCTACTATACTCTATCTAGAATATCGACGGTACTCTATTATGCGGGAGATGTTAACGGTAAGAACGCTAGCCGGGGATTTATACTAGATAATAGCATCGGTATCTTCTATAAGCGCTATATAGGTGTTATACGCTACACGGGTATAGGCTTAACTATCCGGCTACTACGACCTCTAGCCTCGAGCGACCGTAATTAATTACGAGTACGCTAGAGCTACCTCTAGGCGAGATCCCTCGCTATATTACTATTACGAATGTCCGACTCGCGTACTATCGTAGCGTGCTTACTACTTATAGCCTACGCTTCGATAGGCGTTACGTATAACTAGTCGACTACCGCTTTAGTCGCTACTTATTTACGCGCCTTATTCGTAGTAGTAGTCGCTATAGCCTTCGCTCGAATTTCCTCCCTACGGCGTCTCTAGTCTACATTAATATATAGTAGACTTAACCGTAGAAACGACGCTAACTTATCGCCGTATTATAACTAATACCTCTATTCGGATATTTCTAGAATAAGGTATAGTAACTCCTCGTCGATTAGTAATTTAAATTTATCCTACCTTAGCTCGTCGTATAGAGCCGCTAGTCGCTATCTTAGCTACGCTATAATAAATATATCCGCCGGTAATAGAAAACGACGGTTAGGTCTACCCTTTTCCGCTATGTTAATGTACTAGGCTTCTAGGTGTCGTAGGGCTATGTCCTACCGAGTCCCCTTTACCGGTATAGAAGGTACGACTAGCGACGGAGGTAGGATAAATGTCTCCTCCGGAAACGCGTTAGGATTATACGTACTATAGCATAGCTAATCTAGTAGTACGACTACCTTATACGTACTACTCGGAAGTTTCCCTTCGCCTAAGAATAGTAGAAATCTACGACGGTAACATGTACTATTTATAATATCCCTCTATACGATAGGCATCTTCTATCGGCGCTCTAGGTCCTCTATACTCTATAGCTCCTTACTATTATTATTATCTACTATACTCTCGTCGCCTAAGTCGCGTATAGGGGGGGAGTCGGGTCCTTATAACTATAACTATTATATCTACTATACCTTAGCTCGCGCATTCTACCGGTCTCGCGGGAGTTAATTACGGTTACCCCTACCTACCTTCTTCGCCTACTCTTTCTTCGTCCTTAGTCTAGCGAGTTATNGGTCCTTATAACTATAACTATTATATCTACTATACCTTAGCTCGCGCATTCTACCGGTCTCGCGGGAGTTAATTACGGTTACCCCTACCTACCTTCTTCGCCTACTCTTTCTTCGTCCTTAGTCTAGCGAGTTATGTCTTCTTAGCCTGTCCTAACAACTTAATACTATTATAATCGAATGCCTAGTAAGGTAAATATAAGATGCTAGTACTACGCCTACCCTCGCTACGGCCTCTACGACCTAATCTCTACTAAACATCGCCGACATCTATGCCTATAGGAAAGTCCTAATAGATAACTAACTCGACATCTAGAATATTTACTCCTATTCTAAGCGAGGTCGTAGTAAAGATAATGCGAATCGTAGAATACTCCTTCTTAAACTCCGTATATCGGAAATTCTTATCCTATTCCGGTGTCGCTAAGCTAAAAGTCTAGATAATATTAGCGACATAATAGCTATAAATACCCTCTTATCCTAGTAGGCACCTATTATACATATAACGATCTTTAGCATCCGGTATATCCTTCGTTATCCGTATAAGCGTATCTAATATAAATTCGGCTATAGAGTCGCTACTACCGATTCTATCGATAAAGACGATTACCTTCTAAATATTCTATAGCGTCGCTTTCCTATCCGTAACCGCATATTTTATAAGGAAGCCTAGTAGGTCCTACTTCTTCGTCTTACCTTTAGGAATCTAGCGGATGTAAATAGCTATGTCGGTACGATTAATGGACGTACGGATAATCTTAGTCTAGTATACATGCGGTCCTATCGTTCGGAAACTAGCCTCTAAGACCTCCTTCTCGGCCTTATTATCTAGTATCGTAGAGTAGGCGAACTAACATATATAGCGTAGTAGCTATAACCGTAACTATCCGATTATAGTAAATATAGGCCGGAAGTCCTTCTACTAGCGGATCGTGTAGCATTTATCGATAGTAATAAGCCCGATCCTAGATACGAATACTAGATCTTTTAATATACGCTTAAAGTTATTACTTACTACTTACTCCGGACTAAGAAGGATATGCGTATACTTATACTACGCGATCTTCGTATACATATCTCGATCCTACTCCTTAGTACTACTACTAATTAATACTAGATGTATTATATTACTAATCCGACGGATATTATATAGCTACTTATCCCTAAGCTTAGTTAACGGTATAATCTATAGTGTAATCTACCCCGTAAGTACGCTATACGTATAGAAGATCGTACTTTTACTAAAGCCGGTACGTGTAATAAAGAGAGTATTACCGCTCCCGAATATTAACCTACGTAGTACGCGGGTTTACTTATAACGTAGCTCGCGCTTATATATGTTATATAAATACGCCTCTATTATACTACGCTAGTATAGTATGTTATTCGGTAACCTAGCCTTATTAATAGCGAACCGGAGCTTCGATAGAGGATACTTATTACGGATAGTAGAGAGCCTTTAGAATAAGGACTTACTTATATTTAGTATATATCCTTCGCGTAGATCTAGCGCGCGTACCGTCGTAGTATCTATTACCGCTATAGCCTTACGATAATTCTTAGATCTCCTCTTCCGCCCGTCGCCTTTCCGTACCCGCTTAGCTAAGCTATCTACTATTATAACCGTTCGCTCTAATTAGCCCGAAAGTTGTCGAAAGTTGTCGAAAGTTATCGAAAGTTATCGAGAATTAGGTAGTATTAGAATCGGTATTAGAATCGGCTATATTCTCTAGTACGACGCGACGGCTCCGTACTATACTATAGGCGATCGATATAGCGCGTAATTCGGGCTATCTAGCGCCTCGATACACGACTCCTAATTAGCTCGAAAGTTGTCGAAAGTTGTCGAAAGTTATCGAGAGATATCGAGAGTTATAGTATAGTAGATTCGATAAAGATGTTCTTATTCGACGCGACGACGCGTATACTATAGGCGTTCGATATACTAAATAATATATAATAGCTAGCGCGCTAATCTACGGCTCTAAGGCTCGAAAGTTATCGAAAGTTGTCGATAGTTATAGAGGATACGCATTCGCCTAGTATTCTCTAATGTAACGCGATACTATAACTAGTATTTCCGACCGTAGGGTATCCCGTATATACCCTATACTTTAGTACGTCTCTTTCTAAGTTGTAACGAACGCGGCCCTTATGTAACTATATCGATATAGGCGACGTATAGGTAGCGCTAATCGTCGTCGTATTTACGCCTAAAGCTAAATCCGTATTAGTAAAATACGTTTTTACATTTAACGATATAGTTCGTATGTAAATCGGCTAGCGGTAGTAGTAATATATAGATTAAAATATTCGTCTTCTTCGGCGCTATCGTTTCTACATGTTATAGGCGTCGTAATAGTAGTATTAAATATATAGTAACGCGTTAAAATATACGAGTCCTTCGACTTAAATCCGTATTATACCTACCCGCGCCCTAATTACCCTTAGACGCTTCGCTAAGGCTCGCTTTCTACCCTATACTTTCTAATTAGCTCGATAGTTGCCGAAAGTTAAAGCCGAAATTACATGCCTACGAGATTACATGCCTTGCGCGAATAAGTCTAATAACTGAGGTAACCGGCATGCAGGTTAAGCTCAACCTCAGGCTCAGCTTTGCCTGAGGGTGCGGAAGGAATGGAGCCTCTGTCTGACGACAACCTGAAAGGGTGCCTGGTTTAGAAGTTCCGATGGAAGGATTTTCAGCCTGCTAGTTGTAGAAGCCTTAGAAGCGATGATTATCTGTTCTTGTGCTCCAGTGATCAACACAATTAGCTGCATAAGCCGATATGATTGGCGCCGAAGGCTTGTATATGGGCGTTTGCACGGGCCTATCATAACCTAAATCAATGTGAAATGTTTCTTGCTTTCAGCTTGACGATTGCTTCAGCCTTAGTTCAGGTGAACTTTGGTGTTGCTGAGCTCGTCTTGTGAGAGCTCTTGGGCGGCCATGGGATGCGGACCTTGCGGCTCAGGTCCTAGTGGTCGAATGGGTGAGGGATGTGTGTAGCCAATCGCTCGGAGAAGTGTGTAGACTACTGCAAGATTCTACATAGTGAGCAATCGGAGGGAGTGTAAGGAGGACACTTCGCCCACTTGGTGGTTTTCGAGCATCTGCAACTTAGATTCGTTGGCACGGCGGTCTTCAGCGCTTGCGAGCGGTGCTACGTGGTTGCTACTAAGCGTGCATGATGATACTTTGGCAGGCTTTGTGCTTGCTTTGCTTCTCTCTGTTGTTGCTGGGGGGCCGAAGCAGTCTTCATCCACGCTCGCCCTCGCCATTCTGTGACTATCATACTTCTCATGCTGATGCTGAGCCATTTATCATAGCCATTCTAAACATACCATACTACCGCCACCACAGCTTATACTACTGTACCACACACAATTCCCACGCAGAGCACTGCCCCGTTCGGATTCCGACACTCTCAGGATCTGGATTTGCGCGGGAGTTTCTGCAGTGCTTCTGCAGTCTTGGCCCAGCATCCCCTGCCTCACCGACCATCGTCAAGGTCGTGCTGTTAAGGCGCGTGCGACACCGCTATTGCATTGCATATCATATACACGAGACTTGCGTGAGGAGCGATATCAGCAGCTGCTTCAGCATTTGTGCGCGGGTTGTTACGGACTGAGTGACGTGCGGCATCTTCACACTCAAGTTCCTTCGGTCGGCTTCCGCGGGAGAGCGGCGTCCGCGAAACTCATCATCGCCTTGCACTCTCACTCAACCCAGCGTGTTCGCAGGGGCGATCATCGAGTCGCATAACTGCCTGTGTACTGCGGTACTCCTGTCGATCCACGTCGTCGCTGTCTAAGCCGCACTACTCACTTCTCATATATTGCTCCGGATTACCACCACCGCTCACCAAAGCCTTTCCTACCCTTATTCACGGCGACTCCCACTTGGTTTGCGCTTTCACTGCCGGTCAGCCTGACCGGTCCCCAGCCAATACGGCTCAGTCATGGCATCTCCTTTACCTCCGGATCCCTATGAGGCCCTAGGAGTGCCCAAAGACGCAACATCAGCGGCCGTCAAGACTGCACATCGGAAACTGGTCCTCAAATGCCATCCGGACAAGGTGACAGATCCTGCCGAGAAACAGGCCGCTGCCGACAAATTCCACAAGATCCAGAGCGCGTATGAGATTCTGATTGATGAGAGCCGGAGGGAGCGATACGATGCTCAAGTACGTCTGGCAGAGTTGAAGAAGGAGGCCATGGCTCGGTCGCAGAGTGATGGAAGATTGCGCGGCGCAGAGAGGTCGGGTCCCTCACCTCCATACAGGACCGCGCCGTCAGAAGCGCCACGAGGAGCATATGCAAGTCGCGGTCCGGAGCCAGCACGTCCGGCTCCTCAGTACCAAGAGAGAAGGCCACCTTATGCGGCGGATTGCTTTGATCCGCAACCCAGGGCAACGCAGCGAAAAGAGCCGGAGTCTGAGCGGACTCCACGGCGGACAGCCCACGATGTCAAAGAGAGGTTCAAGAGTGCAGCTGCAAAGGCCAAGAGTGTCAAAGAACACGAAAAAGAGCGGAGACGCGAAAAGACCCGACAGTCAGACCGAGACACTAGGCAGGAGCGAGAACGAAAGCACACGCCGTTCGTCGTGGACGCCGATTCAGACAGCGAATCAGATGAGCAGGAAACGCGCAGTCGACGCATGCGCGAGGAAGATGAGGAGCGCAGAGCGAGGGAGACATACTACGCTCAGATGTTGAAGCAGCGCCGTGAGGCAGAGGAAGGCCACTACGGCGATGAACGGGCTCGAAAACTTTTCACTCAGACTAACGACGTGCGCGACTACATTGCATCATCGCGCGGAACTCCTCGCCGTCCTGAGCCATCAGATCGCGAGCGTGAACGCGAAAGGGAAAGAGAACGTCGACCTTCACCAGTCCGAATGGGCTCCTCAAAAGATGGCGTGGAGTATGTCAAGCGTAAAGATGGTCGCCCAGTCATGGTTCGTCGTGCATCCTCCAAGCCCGGAAAGGAGTCCAGCAGTAAGGAGAAAGAATCGTCAAGAAAAGCATCATCACGCACTCCCGAACGAAGATCGAGCGAAGAGAAGGTTGTCGAGGAACGAAAGCCTCCGCCACTCGCCACAAGCAAATCTTCTCCAGCAGACATCCACATTGCAGAGAAGCCACGCTCTGCTTCTGTTCAGCTCAATTCTGAGGCGACTCCGGTTCGACAAATGCAAAGATCTGAAACCATGCCTACTCGCAGATCGGAAAATACGGTCCCTACCAAGAGCTCAAATCTTCGATCAACAGAGCTTAACGGTGGCATGCCTACGCCAGCTCCCACACCAGACGAGTCAGCAGTGCCACCACACAAGTTTTCTTATGGAAAGCAGTATGCAGACGATAATGAGTTTGCTACGCCTGACGGCTACCGCACTGAGACTCGGGAGCCCGAGAAGCCACCAAGGCCACAACGGCCACAGTACACTCGCAGGCCCACGCGCAGTCCTTCTCCGACGAAAGAAGCCCGCGAGCCTCCACGAGACATGCGTGAGTCAAGAGACAGCCGTGGCTACAGAGATTCTCGCGAGACGCCTCGCGAACGAGATGCACGTGATCCAAGATCGACGACTCACCGCTCAACATCTGCGCGGAACTTTGCTGCCACTCAGCCACCGCCAGCCAACGTACGCACTACGAGTTACAAGTTCAACGGTAGTGGAGTTGATCCTTACGACAATTCACGTCCGAGCAGTGGTCGAGACACTTCGCGAGAGCCAAGCCACAAGTACGATCAGCGCCTCTATGGCGAGATTCCGCGTGAACGCGATAGTCGACCTGTTACTGGATCTCCTCGTCAATCTCACGAACCCTACACTCCTCCTGTTGATGAGGGCATCAACTATCGTAGGTATCGACCAGAGGACATCAAGTATCAGACAGGCTACAGCACCAGACGCCCCAGTGTCGACTTGAGGCCGAATCTAAGTCGCAATGGCAGTGCATCATATTACCAACAGCCTGTTCGGGCTTCCTAGACACTACACTAACATTTGCATCGGAGAGGAGTAATTTCTTATTGCATGGCGCTACAGAACATGAACAGCGAGCATTACGGATGGACGCATCATGTTTTACACGTTTTAAAATTCCCAGATCGCGAGGCCTCTTCACTGAGTGCTGGTCTGCGTTGGGCAGGATGTCTCAACAACACTTTCTGCAAAGGGAGGCGAGACTGAACTGAATGAGGAGGAAGATTTTGTCACTCTGCATGGACCGGATTCTTCTACTTCTGGTTTGGAGGGCATGGATACTGGGGGATTATGAACGCTAACTTTGGCTCCCCAAGGTTGATTTGCTAAATAGAATAACAGTAACGATCGTAATGAGAATTGGACATTCAACCCAAAATGGCCCATCGCTTCAGATCCTCTCTCCTTCATCATGACCACTTGCCTCGTCAGCGGCCATACGGTCACAGTCAGAGCAGTCTAGATGTGCGGAGAAAGACTCTCTTACCGCCTGCTGCTCACAAGCTTCCCAGCCATCGTACGACGTGAGGTGCAATCAGAAGTGATCATCTTCTGCAAGACCCCAGCATGAACCCGGGAAGGCCAACTCACAGCGGCCAAGACTCTGCGGGCTCCAATCTTTCACGTGAATGCCATGCCATTCCATTCCATCAGTCAGCCGGATGCTCAGACCACCTCCTGGAGCGAGCTCCGAAGGGGAATAGCGTTGAAGAGCGAGGAGCTACGTCAGGTACCCGGGCTGGCCAGGCACTTCACACACGATTCGACATCTCAGACAACAACAACTACATATCCAAGTTCACATTGCATGTCATCCTCGCGGCTCCTTACAAGACAATTCGTTGCCACTAATTGTCTTGTTCCGGTACGTATCACTTCGCATCAAAGTCCAGACTCGGCATTGACAAGTTACACACACAGCCACGCTTAGCATCGAAGCATATCTGCACGGTTTCCAACAACATCCGACTGGCAGCAGCAAGGAACCCTCTATCAGGCAGTCGCGATTCTGGACGCAGCTTCGCCTCCTCGCCTCACAAACGCTACGCCACACATAGCAAGACCCCGATCTTCGTCCTCCAAGCCAAACCTCGCAAAGGCGGCGCCGAAATGGCTGAGCAACCAGCCAAGAAACAAAGCACTCATCCCACTTACGAACTCCTCTACCATCCCGGTATTCCCGGACGAGGCGAATTCATTCGGCTGGCTTTCGAAGCTGCAGGCGTGCCTTACACTGACATCGCGAATGAGGATAGTAAGAATGGATATGGAGAAGTTCAGAAGATATGTATGAACGATGGACTGGAGTCAAGTGATGGAAATCCTCCAGTTTTCTCGCCTCCGGCTTTGAGAGTCAGGGATGGGGAGAAAGATTTGGTTATAAGTCAGACTCCGAATATATTGATCTATCTTGGTGATAAATTGGGTTTGGTGCCTGAAGGAGATGAGAAGTACTATGTGCAGCAATTGGCTCTTACAGTGGGTGCAGGGAACGAAGAGCACTTGGTTTGAGAAGAGGAGAGCTGATTGGTATTACAGGCATTGGATTTGAATAATGAGATACATGATACGCATCACCCACTTGCAGTAAGTGGTTTGGATGCTTCGGATCCGCACTCATAGGGCACTGACATTGTTTCTTTTGCTATAGGTCTCAAAATACTACGAAGATCAGAAAGATGCGGCATTAGAGAAAGCTAAAGATGTGAGGGAGACGAGGATCCCCAAATTCTTGAACTACTTTGAGAGACAACTGAAGTGGAACGCTTCAGCTGGACAACACAAGTACCTTGTGGGTGATAAGCTCACATATGCAGACCTTGCTGTGTGGCAGGTACTTGATGGAGCCAAGTTCGCTTTTCCAAAGGAGCTGGAGGCGAGGAGGAAAGAGTTCCCAGAATTGCTAGGAACCTTCTACGAGAGTGTAAAGCAAGAGAAGGGCATTAAAGAGTATCTGGCGAGTGGGAGGAGGTTGAAGTACAGTATGGGTGTGTTCAGATATTATCGTGAACTAGACAGGCAGTAAAGCCGTATCTAGAGGGCTAGAAGATGTAGGCGATCATCAATGCTTCGCTTCACCCAAAAGCCTTCGGGCCAATCTGCCAGCTGACCAGATCCTCCCTCACATCCATCTCCTCCAACTCCCCGGGTATCTTCCTACAGCTCTTATCCCTCCTATGATGATGACTACTCGAAGAAAACTTATGCTTGTGCCTGCTTCCTTCATCGGGTTTACTTGCCGAACTATTGTCCCTGCTCATGCCACTATCACCTGGGTTGGGTGTACTATCGCCACTCCCAGGCAAACTTCTTCCAGCAGTAGTCGGTCTCCCACCTTTCCCCCAACCATCACCCCCAGAAAACAGATCCTCAATACACTCATCAGCCTTCAATTCCCCAGGTTGACTCGTCCAAAAGGCGGCAAGAGTCCTTCGATACATGTCCTGCATCTCTCCGATTTCCTTATTGTTAATACTGAAACTCTGCGGTATAGTGCCCACACCTCCTGATTCTCCATCTTCAGTATTCGGCGTCTGCGATCCAATTCCTCCGGGCGTACTGCTATTTGCTTCCGAAGAGGATATGATACCCGCAATACCGCCAAAGACTGGGGCTGTGCGTAGTGGAGGAGCATAATAATCCCTGGTACCCTCGACATGTCGCATTCGAATACCGATCTTCAAGGTACTGTTGATTTTCGACTCTTGCATCAGGTAACGACGTGTAATGGCACCTTCTTCATCGATCGGGCCCGCGCCAGGACTCGATGGAAGCTCCAACGCTGCATCCGCATACTCTGCAAGATTGAGATGGATTTCGCCCAACTTGATGCGCTCTCCGCGTCCGCTGCTTGAGTACTCCTGCTCGACTTGGAAATGTATCAAACATTCTTCTAGCATTCCATCTTTTCCCACATTGAGTCGTACTGCGACCTGTTTCTCGTAGTCATAATGGACTCGGTGATCGCGGATGGGACATTTGTTCGTTCGACCGCGATGCTCGGCCGCAGAGCTACTGGGCAAGTGCCATTTCACGAAGGATGTGCCGGTGACGAGTGGGACGTTGTTCAGGTCGAGTATGCGCAGTGTGAGTTCGAAGCGAACGCGTTTGGATTTTGAGACGAAAGCGGAAGACATAGTATTAATGGCGATGTCTGGACTGTGCTCGAAAACATCCTTGCAACCCGCAACGTCCTGTGTAACCATCACTATATATCTGACCTTCTTCACACTTTCCACCAAGTACTTGCTTTTCTTCTCCGCTTCCATCTCCATTGTGCCATCGAGCACTTTCAAGTCAGCATAACTCGCGTGTCATACGTCGACGTCCCTTCACTTCCCATATTCCTCCTGCTCGGCATGCCTTGGTACATATTTGAGGGCGAAGAGAGCCTCTCAGGAATACAACCAGACCATCTGAAGAATTGCAAATGCCCTCCGACGCCATTGCCAACGCCCACACATCATCTCTGGTCTAGACCTCTTTCCACAGCTCCGTTCGTGAGGGGTCACAATGGTCTCCAGCATACTTTGTCCCAATGCCCGTGGGGCTTTTATAGTCATGACAAGAAAGCGTGATAAAAGGTAGGTTATGTTTTCAAGCTTTCATATAACAAGACCGGCACGAAGAAATCTTGCACGCACGGCACGTACAATCCACCATGGCACCCAACAACGAACCCATCCTCTTCCTCTGGGCAAGATCACAGCCTACTTCGCCCTCCGCAAAATCCCATACTCCCGTTGCGAGCAACCCCATCACGCAACCACGGCCCGACCTCGCAGCCTTGGGGCGTAAAATACCGTCGAATCCCCTTACTGTCCCATGGGCCGAGACATATACTGCGACACGCTCCTCATCATAGAAAAAAAAAAACTCGAACAACTCTACCCCGAAAGCGGCTCGCATCCCAAGATCTCCGCAGACAACCCCACCGACCGAGCACTGGAAAAGCTCTTGGGAAAAAATGTACCTATGTCATCGTCGTCTTTCAAAGCCGTCAGTCATCTCTCCCGATCTCGACAACTCATGAAAGACGCAAAGTTCCAGGCCCGATCGCGAGGAACTTTGGGGGCAGGAAATATGGGAATTAAGGAAACGCAAGATTCACCTGCGTCCGGCTGCGTTGGGCGGACATGCGCGCGAATTGGGGAGTTTTTTTAGGAAGAAATTTTGGAGCGATGGGAGGCAATGGGAGGAGGACGAGAAGATGTAGTAGTAGTAGGAGAAGGCCCAAAACTGGCTGATATCCACGCCCGCTTAGATTTTCGACTGGCTTTCTTGAATTACCCGGAAAGTTTCCCCCGAGGAGTATTTCAACGAGGCGTGTATTTGGTTGGAGGGAACGGTAAGAAAATTAATCATTCCACGGGCCACGGGGGCCATGATAACTGACTAAACCAACGTTTCTTCACAAGGTATATAAAACTTGCATCGAAAAAAGCCAAAGACTCCGCACCCAAGCCCACGGAACTCGAATCCGCGGATTGTAGAAATTCAGATCTTAGAGTCTGGGTTTGAAGAAGAGGAATCGAAAGCTGCGAGTCGAAGACGATGATCTTTCTGGCCTGAAAGCGGGAGAGGAGATTAAGATGGCACCCGTAGACACAGGGTTCCGTTCAAGTGATGTTGGGAAATTGATTGGGTTGGCAAGAAATGAAGTTACAATCAGTGCTTTGACACAGCAAGGGGGGAAAGAGATTCACATTCACTATCCGAGGTGGAATTTCAGGTTTGAGAAAACGCAATTGGAGTGATGATTAGATCAGAGACATCGAGAGAGCGTAAGATGGCACGTATATATATGATCAAGCGAACATGACATCTTTCCATTCACAATTGTTTGAAAAGAGAAAAAAAAAAGTAGTGCTAATTGTACAAAGAGCAGCAACGACAGCAGAGAAAAAGTCCCTACGTCGAAGCTCGCTCAAAAAGTTTCCGTCAAAACCATCATGGGTCGTTTCATCTACCATCCACAAGAAACCACACCGATCGTCAAATACCACACCTACGCCTCGCGAAAGGTGCTTCAGGTCGGGTATCCCTCCTCGATACAGCTACCCACCCATGTTCAAAAACGCCGATTCCATGTATATCCAGTTGATGTCTTCCCAAAAAAAACAGCAGAACAAACGGACGCCAATGCTACGAGCGAGGCCGTAGCCATGAAACTCCTTGCCCAACATGAGGATTTGATCATATAAGCCCTCTCATCGCGGTCTGTGATAGAGTAGCCTTGTACACTTGCTGTGTCTTGTTCTTCGATTCGCTTCGCTTCATAAAACATCCAGTATCGATCGCGTTATCGGACTCGCGCCCTTATGTGCAGGACTTCTTGGGTCGATGTTCGACATTCTGGTTGAAGTATTGATGTTATTGTTCTCGCTCGTTGGCGGAGGCACGCTGAGCGGCGAAAGAGCAAAAGGATTGCTCGTGAATTCAGTCGCTCGTGGCGACCTGAGTGGCTCTTCTGCTGCGCTCGGAAGCTGGCCGAATTGTGGTGAGCCTGAATGTGAGTTACTACGCTGTATCGACAAGTCCGCCTCAATCTTGGCTTGTAATGCTTGGAGTTCTTGTTGTTCGTGCAGCGAGGGTGATGAGATCTTGCCGCGAAGCCGTCGCGGCTGGGCTGCTTCCAAGCCCTTCCAGCTTTGCTCGCTGTGATCCGGTCGCATTGTATACTGTTGGCGCTCTCGATTGCGAAGTGATATGGAGCGACGAGGTGTTTCTTCATCCGCTCGCATTGATCCCATGCCGAGTTGTGCTAGCAGGGCTGACCTGTCAAACGGACTGGTTGTGAATGCTGTCGACGTCGGCGACATTATACCAAAGTCATCAGCAGCCTCGACCTCTTTTGAGGGTTGCAGAGGGGTCATGGCAAACTCTGCAGATCTTGGCGATCCGACTGACTCAGTGGCAGTCTGGGAACTGAACCCTTCGGGTGATGATACTTGCCGTACAGGACCTGGTGGTTTCGCGTGCGCGGCATCTGCGGCGATGACTTGGAGCACCGGGAGCACCGGTTGCACCGGGAGAACGTGGCCAGATGGATCGACGTAAGCAGTGGCAGGTTTAACAGCGCTGATCGATCGTCGCCGTTGGGCGCCAGAGGTGGTCGGCAGTGGCCATGGAAATCCAGATGGCGCGGAAGAGGGTCCGGGACTTAGGACGCCGCGGTCGCCATTACTCGCGGCGTTAGCAGACGGTGGCTCAACCGCCGATAGAGGTTCATTGCGCATGGCTGGCGAAATCGTTGCAAAGGGTCCGTTCCATTCACTCAACGCAGAGCCGGGGGCGAGAGGACTCATCGCGCTCCTGGCTGTGAGTAGACCACCTCTTGCTAAACTGGATCGGAACTCTTGTAGTTGCATGATAAGATTCATATTCGGCCCAATCCACTTGCTCCTCTTCTTCACGGCATCGTAAGCTTCCTGGACGCTCATTGAGGGGTTCTTGTAGAGGCCGTAAGCAACTACAAGGCTTGCAGACCTGGAAACACCACATTGGCAGTGGATCAATACCCGCTTCCCTTGAGTAACCTTGTCATCGATAAGCTTGCATAGTCGGAGGAGGTCCGGGACGATGTCGCTGTTGTGCTCCCAAGGAATGTGAATGTACTCCGGATCCTTGACTGTTGAAACCTGTGTGGGAAATGTTGCGTTCAGTGGCGATGCTTTCGGTGTAGTTGGAGACGAAGCGTCCTGAGCCAATGCGTCTTCCTTCTTGACCACTAGATGATCACGTTCCTTCTTAGGCGCAAATTGTATCCCTCCGCCGCCATCTATTCGCAGCTCGGGCTCGGTAGCAGCAGGTTCGTCAAGTCCCAACAATGGATTCCGTACTTCGCTCGCTACGTTCATGATCACATCATACTGTCTTGCCTGTTCTGCTGTGGGCTCAAGGTACAGGTCAATACTTGGGTCGTACACACAGATGGGTCCATCCGGGTAGGCCTCAGGTTTTTCTTCTCTGGAGAGAGGTATCTCAAAGTTCTGCTCCTCTTCCTCTTCTTCTTCTTCTTCAGCAATGTGCGGTGCCTCAGCAGGCTGCTCGATGGGTGAAAAGATTGTCTCCAGTAACCGAGGTTTCTGAAAATCTGATGCATTATAATGGGGAATTCCAAGACTCGGCACTAAAGGCAATGATGGAGAGGATTGGAAGTGGCGAAGCGAGGGTCGAGTTACACCTGGCGTTGGTGGTATTTCAAGCTTGATTTCTTGAGGGGCTGGTTTACTGCCTCCAGGTGTGAGAAGGGTCAAGCCAAGATTGCTCGGTTTCCGTCGTGGTGGGGTGGGAGGCTTCACAAAGGAAGGCGACAGAACGGATGCGTTCTGATCAGGCTGGACCTGTAGTGGAAGACTTGTTGTTGATGCGGCTCGCGGACCATGTCTCGAGGTATTGACGGCTAGATTCTTGAGATTACGGCCTTTCCTGGGCGGCGGCTGTTTCTGCAGCTCAAAGAAAGGAGCGCTTCGGTCATCAGCAGTGCGCGGTCTAAGCATACCCACTGCAAAGGTCGTGGGTGGAGGCGACTCTGGTGATGATCCAGGGGAGTGTTCTGTTGCACTCGAATCGTCCACGGTAGAGATGGTAGTAGTCGGAGAAGAGTCGGTCGATCCACTTGTGTTTGTGGAATCGCTTAGTTGATGTTGGTGAAACTTTCGAACAAAGCTTTCGTACTCTGGTGAAGGCTGACGACTTCTTTGCGAGCTCGGAATGGAAGGTTGAGGTAATTGCTTGGTTTGCTCGTCCATGTGCGACATATTTGTCGTGGGTGAAAGCGGGGAGAACATCGATCGAATAGAGAATGTACTTGCTTCAGGCGATGGACCGTTGTTCATTCTTCGCTTTTGCCAGAAGCGCGGGCCATGAGGTTTCCTGATTTCGTTCTGCGGTGTAAAGTATGTACTTTCGTCGTGCCAATTGGCTATTAAAGATCTGGAGGAGGTCATGTCAGCGAGTGTGATGTTTCCTGCCCGAGGAAACAGGCCAGAAAGTGAGGTGAATCGAAGTGAAGAATGGCACAAGGCAGTTGGCAAAGTCAAGTCGTATCGCTGTCAGCGGTACTGCCGTTTGCGTCAAAGAACCATGGCGCTTGCCAATCGCGGTACATGTGAGCGCAAGACACATGCACCGAAGATGCAGTGGCCACAGGTACAAAGGTGTGAGTGGTTGGGTGTGTTGCGCAATCAATGAATACGCACCGTAATGCCTTCTCCAGGAAGGAATGTTACTGGTGAGATACCAGATCTCGACGGCGCCAAACGCTACACAGGGAACGGCGTCGGGCGTCGGGCGTCGAGCGTAGATGATAAAGAGTGTACAATGATCCTTGAGCGAGGGCAAGGTGGGATGCTTTTCTTAGCAGTCCATTCACCACATGCTCTCTCGCGCGGGGGAGAAAATAATTGACGAAGGAGTGAATGGGCGTGAGGCGTGCAGAGATTAGACGCTGCGAATAATGAGCCGGGCAACAAGAAGGATAGACGAAGGTGAGGCCAGCTGAGAAGTCGATCACTGGCTTGCAGCTTTCCAGAAGGCGGCTCGAGGACTGGGCCAATGGGGGCTCGAGAGCTAAGTTTGGCGTGTGGGCGCTCGGCTAGGGCTCACCAATTAGCATTGCAACACTCATAGCCGGCCACCAGCATTTGGGTGGCTGACGATATACAAAAGAAAGAGGGGAGCGGATAGGTATGAGGCGAGAGCAAGGTGTTCTATTTGGCTGCTGATGGCCATATTTCCATACCAAGACGGCGTGGCAGGGCGCAAGGTTGGTTGCAAAACTTACAGTGTGAAGCTTGCAGGCTCAGATGGCTCGTTTCGTCGGCGGCTGTTGGTAGCTGCTGGCAGCAATCTAAGATGCGCCGCGACGAGGGTTATGCAGAGACGCGCTGCTCGTCGGTCGTGTGAGCGTGTATTCGGCGTGGTGACTCGACGAGATGGCAGTCGACGTGGAATGCGCGGTCTTGGACGTATGTAGCTCTAAGCGCTGGCTTCTGGTGGCACGGCAAAGCTGGAGCCAGAAGGGATATCCTCAAGAGGAGTGTGTATGGGTGCAAGTCTTGATGCAGACGGCCGAATGCGCGTGTGGTAGGTGTGGAAACAAAGAAAGCTGCGGTGACAGAGGCGGGTTCGTTTGTGCAGTGGACGGGAGGGCGCTTCTCGAGAGCTGCGTGTGGTTATGCTGCAATCCAGGCACGTCGTCAGATCCATACAGCTGGGCGTGGGAGTGCGAGAGCAGGCGATTCGGTGGAGTGGTGAGCGCGCGTGGCCTCGAAAAGGTTGGCTGGTCTCTCGAAGGACGAACAACGAAGGGTACTCGCCTCGCCTCGCCGCCAAGACAACAGAACGACCGAAAGTATTTTTGGCAGCACTCTGAAACAACCTTTTGGCGCTGGCGCTAGCCCGGCCTGGCCTGGTCTGGCCTGGCCTGTGCTTCCCACGACGTTTTGGGAGGACCTGATTGAGTGCTGCCCTGAGTCCTAACACGGTACTCATTCCAACTCTCCTGCCTGTCTGTCTGTCTGTCTGCCTGTCTACCTTCTGCCTGCATGTACGGTATACATTCTGCTCGCTCAACATTCGCACGTCCCAAGCGACGCACTCTGAGACGCACAAGTGTGGATGTATCATGTGGATGAGAAAAGCGCTTAGCGCGTATCTTCCGAAGTTCCGTTGCTATTTGCAACTGCACCCCCGCCCCTGGCCTGCATGTGACTTACGGCAGAAGCCCTTGCTGCCAACTGAAGCCGTATGATACGGGAAAACACCTGTTGTTACTGATCTACAGTAATCCTGTGCGAGCGAGTTGCGCATTGAAACAGTACAGTATAGTATCCACCTTGGATGCTACGCAATCCCACTCGCCACGTCTGCGCACTGCGAGTCCCTGCACAAAATCCACTTCCCCCACAAGTTGCCCGGGTGATTACGCCTCAGACACAGCATTCTCATCTGATCACGTTGATTAGTACGAAACATCGTTCATGCACATGAATACTGACTGACCTTTGAGGATGCCTTCCTTGACGAGCTGGTCCTGTGTGGGCCGGTCCTTGAGCGCCTTTTCCAAACTGTCTGCACGCATGTGATGCTCCAACTCCTTCTGCTGAGCCTGGATAGCAGGAGCTGCCGTCGACTCTGGAAGGATGTTCTTTGCAATGAGTGTCTCTTTGTCCGAGCGATGGCTCAGACCCTGCTTCATTGTCAGCAATCGGGAGTCGTGATTATGCCCTGGCTGACAGTCGAACGCTCGGGAGCTCGAGGAAGCTCTCCATGTACCACCTGCCTGCTAAGCCTCATCCTCTTCGCATGCGCGTCATCAAGCACTCTTCGAAGCACCATTCGCAAGTCATGCCTGTTCAAGCATATATTGTTGCGACTGCAATGCGTGAAGGACGCTTCACGCTCTCTATGCGCGCCAGATATCCCCTGCCTGTCTAGCTGGAGTCTTCCGGTTGCTGAAGATAATGCTCGACAGCCGCAAGCGAGCCACCACTATCATATGCATCAGAATCGCAGCCATGCGCACTTACCTTCTTGAGATTATCTGTAATTCTTTGCCTCTCCAACTCTTGCTGTCTCGCCTGCAACGCCGGAGCCGCCGTTGTGTCCAGCAGAATGTGTCTATCCTATTGTTCGTCAGCGCCACCATGCTCACTCGCGCAATACTCCCGAGCATACCTTCAAATCCTGCTCATCTGGACGGCGCTGCAGATGCTTCTCCAAACTGTTTCTTCTCTCCAGCATACTTGGCGAGGTGCTTTCCACACCAGCTTCAGATGGGTTGGATGCCATGTTCGTTCTCGCGCGAAAGTACAGAGGAATTGCTTCGTTAAATCGTCTCGTGAATTGGCTTCAGATGTTTCCAGTCTGTTTGCGTCGTGTGTTTAGTCGTGGTTGTCTCCTGAGAAACCAGAAACGTGAGAGTTGCGCCTCGCTGCCCAAACGTGCAACATCCAAGCCACGACGTCAGAGAGCGAGGATTCGTGTTTTGGATCCCAACAGTACGGTTTCAAGTTCCAATCTTGTGTTTCTACGATGTCTTGCGATTGTTTCCGCCAACACGTGAAGCATCAGAATTACCTCAGACCCTTGAATAGACAGCTCTTGGATACGATAGGCTTGTACAACTCTCATGCTTGAGCATACTGCGGGGCCTGTCACGTTGGCGCGGCGATGACCGCATGCAGCAACAATCGACCAGGTTACAAAGAGGAGAAGCAACGCATGACTTTGATGGACGATCGAGAGACAAGCATCTGTCCATCGAAAGACAAGAAGATGAGATGTACACAGCAGAGTGCTCCGTAACACGCCGTTTGTTCGCAATTATCATTAACACTAGAATACAAGTGCTCCACAAAAGAGCACGTGAGTGACTTTCGCCTGAATGGTATCGCCCGTAATCCGATAAAATGCCTGTCATTCCGGTTCGTGCTCGTGTTGGACGTTCGAGTTTCGTGATCTTGTGGTAGCACAGGGTGCTATTTTGCATTCCCCCACGCCTCTTGCTACTGTTCTTGACTTCATCGCAACAAGATGCTTCGTTTGCCGGGGTTCATCTCAGAGACGTTGATGAGGATTGATCTAAGCACCCTCATCGTCGTCACCGACACGGATGCGGCCCTCACCAGAGAGTCCCTGGGACCAGAATCCGCCAACGTCAACGTTGGTCTCTGGCATGCTGACGTGGGTGAAGAGCAACCAGGCACCGAAGACTGGCTTGGCCAAGATGTCGAGGACAGCGTAGGCGATGATCTCCTCATCAACGTTCATGTTGCGGCTGCCATCAGCAATGCCCCAGACGCTAGAGAATCATCAGTTTCGAGCTCTGTGAGTCTTATAATACTTGATCAAAGCTTACATTGGGTAGACGGTCCAGATGATCAGAGTGAAGCCACCGATGGCAGCGAAGAAGCCTCCGACCTTGCCACCCTTGGCGCTGGCAGATGCGCGTCCGTGAACCAACAATTGCCAGATCACAACAAGGTAGGCGATGCAAGCAATGGCGTACCAGCCCCACTTCTGTGGAGTGCCCTCGGAGCCGAAAGCAGCAAAGAGACCGGTCAAGACCATGATGACATCAGCAAAGATGGTAATGAGGATGGTGCCACCGTTCAAGCCAGCGAGAAGAGCAAGGTCGAGGAGAAGGAGTGGAGTGGTGAGAGCCCAGTCAACGTAGCGGGCCCAGTACACCTGGCGGTAAAGGTCGTGCTCGGTGTCTGGAACGTGCTTGTGGGACTCGCGGACGGAGACGTGGTGGTAGCTCACGCCGTGTCCAGTAGCCATAGAGAAGTAAGAGAGAGCAGCAATGGTGGTGATGGAGGCGGTGATAACGTGATAGAGACGCTTGCTCTGGACGCAGCTGTTAGCCTCCAAAGAGCGACGTGCTCGGATGGATGGGAGTAGCTCACCATTGGGACGCTCCAGGCCATGCCAGTGAAGACGATTGTCGCCACGAGCATGACGACGAAGACAACCCTATGTCCAAGATCAGTTCCTCGCCCCTGAAGCTTTTCGACCAGCCATCGAAGCTCGTCGAGTGCAGACGAGCAGAACAGCTTGATCTCTCATGTAATCGAGGGTACCGACTCACCAGAGGGTCCTGGTACCAGTCTCAGAGGCATCTTGGTACTCTGGAAGGCTTGGGACAACGGTAGGAACTGCAGAGGTGTCAGTACAGGAGGATGCTCAAGTGCTGTCGTCATGGTTATGCTCACCCGGAGCGACAGAGCTCGTCGGCTTCGCAAGGGCCTGAACGGGGTCAACGATCATGATGGGCGTCTCTTCTGATGTTACTTGGTGTGTGTGTCCGGTATGTACAGTTGGAAGAAGAGGTGTCGATGGTGGTGGTGTGGGCAGAAGAAGGAGAGAAGAAGAGCAAGTTGCCTGCTCAAGTGTAAGGTAGGCTTTCAAGCAAGTGGGGTAAAGTATCGTCACGTACCACAGGTTTTGGACGAATGATCGCTGTAGAATGTGGCAGGCGCTGCCCGGCTGGACATGCAACAAAGTCTCACGATCCTGAGCAGTGCAACCGCCGTTCCCACCTCCGCTCGCTCGCTTCCATGCTTCCGCCATTGAAAGCAGCAGGTTGTACCAGGGCATGCGCTGCGTACCGCCAGGCTATCATACTCATGATGATTATTCTGTGCACTGCTGTCTGCATTCTCTATGTGTGCTCCTGATGGCGATGCTGGCGCTGGCGATGGCGCCCTGGCAGCTTCCGATTGCTAGGTACCAAACAAACAAATGAGCTCTTCCACGCTAGTTTGAGTCGGGAGAGCTCAAAGCACAGACGGAAGTGCACGATGCCTGTTGAAGTCTTCGAGATCCGGAGCGCCTGTGGCAGGGTAGATACATCTCAGGATACAACAACAAGACCAGTGCCACCATCTCACTCCGTCTTGATATGCTGCCCGCGCTGAGGTGAGCAGTCACTGAGCACTGAGAGCGCGACTTCATGATCCGTGCGATCTATGTTACCGCATGGTGACGCAGTTGGAAAGTTTACTGGCACTCCCCACTCCACTCTAGCCATCGCCTGCTTTATATAGTTCTGCACCGCCATCTGTACGCAGCATTGCAGCCGTGATCGTGAATCGTGATGCTACACTCCCAGCCACCTTCTACTGGCATGGGAATCTATTTGCCCTTCTCACCGATCACACCTTTGACCTGCCGGTCCTGCCCCTGCCCCTCCTCATGTAGAACTGCCAAAGGAAGGAGCTCGGTCCTTTTGCGCTGAAAGGACCTGGCTCCGCTTAACACGCCATCCACACAAGATTCGCGAGTCGCGGGAGAGGTAACTGATAAGCAACTAGCAACTAGCAAGACATCGAGGCTCGGGTCGAGCTTTCCCGGAGATCCATCCATTCGACCTACCTTTATTAGTATCTCACATCAGGCTATAGCCGGCAAGACATGCTGCAAAGCCTGGTCAATATCCCAAGCTTGATGAGTACCACATGCCATGCTTTCAATGGACCACGGTGCTTGCTGGCCAACCCAGAATCGACTGCTAAACACCAGCATGTTGTCTTCTTCCTGCTATGCTACGGGGAAACTCCTTCGCACAGCGCTTGCCATGACGAGCAGAACACAGCTGAAAGCTTGCCGGACGAGGTGCATCGCATGTCCTTCAGATGGCTAGACATGTCTATGATTGTAAGTCCAGTCTCCATGATGTCCAAGATTTTTCGCCAAGACGGATCTCTCCACACTCAATGACCAGTTGACCAGTCATTGCTTTCTCAATGAACAACAACGCCACGCCGCTTCATGCTCGACAGTCCATCAAGTCCAAGAGCCATCCACTAAGGACAACGGCGGGATCGTTGAACTGTCCATAGGCCATGGACCTCATAGACAAGACAAGGTCTTGCGGTCGTGGAAACCCTTAAGAAACATTAGAACAGCAAATGTGACCGAACTCGAGTGAGCGACTTTTGTACGGATGGTGTCAGCCCCGCTAAGTATTCATGCGACGCTTAAAACTCTTTCCGCATGCACTGAAGGGAATCTGATGCAAGACTCAGGCTAGAGTGAGCTCTGGAGGAAATGAAAACGACGGAATGTGTCAGGGTCTTTAAACCTCGACTATATCACATGCGCTTCCGGTGCTCACTCGGGTTGTAAGAGCGTGCATAAGTCCCAAGCAATTCGCCTCACGAGACGTCGAGCGTTGGCTAAATCACCTAGTCAACCAAACATCGCCACACCAATCACGTGGTAAGTACTACGTTGCGCTCTTGGCTTTCAGAGCATCCATAGAAGTCCTCCGTCCGACGAAGACGGTAGTGCTGTTGACCTCGTTCAACCGATATTGAGATTAGGCGTAGATCAAGCTGCTACGTTCAGCACGTGTTTCGGTCCACCTCGACTTCAGGAAATGCTGCTTAATCAACGCGGTCACAAAGCGACACGCACGGCAGTGATTGTGCTATTGATGAAGGATAAGTTGAATGAAGCCCTTCCACGGCCTCTGAAGCTCGGTAGCCAACGCCGCACTAATGGACGCAGCCCTTCCTTCGGCGTTGAGAGAAGAAGTGGATCAAATACTCTTAATAAGAGAGGCAAAAGCTATCACATTGACAGTTTAGAAGGATCGACCTTGAACTGCCTTATGACTGGATCTCAAGAAGACATCCTGGACGAGTACAAGACTAAGAAATATGGCTAGGTGATGAAGGTTAGTGCTGTCACGGCGATAACACTATCGGTCCAATCTGCAATAGATGGCCTCAAACTCCCGCCTACTGTGGACCAAAGATGGCGAATCGTCGAGCTCAAGCATGAGAAGGCCAGTACGGATAACACCAATCCTAGAAAGACATATCCCGTGAGAGTCCTGTTACATGAATCGCCGGACAGTATGCTAACATTAACCACAGGCAACCGGAGCAATGTCCAGGAATGTCTTTAGCTATAAGCTTATCGTGTTGATCACTGTCAACAACGAGCGACCACAGCACGTCAAGAATGCTCCTCCACCAGAGATCCTAGTGCCTCTCGGGCAGTAGTCTGATATTACGGGACTACAGTGGCAAAAACTACGTGGCAATAAGCCATTCGAAATTAGGTCCGCAACCTAGACACTCTGCGAGATTTGCATCAGATATATATGATAGTGTCTCTACCTGCGAAAGTCTCCCTATTGCAGACAGTCCTCTTACATCCTAATTCCTATCCTAGCAAATGACTCGGAAGAGGGAGAGGCGATCAATGGACGAGATGTCGCATTCCTACTCTAGGAATCAACACAAAAACATTCGACGATACAACACACGTCAAGAGCATAAAGGTCTGGAATACTAATTATGAACTGGCTCAGCTTATTATGAAATCATAGATGTAGGTTAGACGATGCTCGACTTAGAAAGCATCAACAGAAACCATCGATATAGTCAGGACGTCATGGGAAAGCTCAAGATCCAATCCCTCCTACCACCGATGCGCATCATGGAAATTCATTTCTTAGAAATATTTACGAGAAGTTCTCTAAAAATCACATCAACACTCCGTCAGGCAGAGGCCATGTACCTACGTAAGGATTCAGGCCATGAGGCTACGGTAATCCTACGCACAGAGAAAGAACCGGAGGCAATTTAGTACTCACTCACTCACTCCAATGCCTACAATTGCGACGCCGGCATCCAAGAAACGCACAAGAAAACCTCCGACCTACTAGGCATCATAGAGAAGTACATAGTCAGACATCATTAACAATGCTCTGCTCTGCTCTGAGCTGGAAAAGAAGTCTGTACATCCTCAGACTTCACGTCAAACAACGAAACGTACTCAAGAAGAAACGTCAGTCTGGAGCCTCCCGCGGACAAACATCTGCGTTCGTATCCGGGAAGCCGACTCTCATGAGGGACTAAGGTAGGCTTGCTAGGATGTCCTAATAGGAGCTTTCTTGGTGTCTTAGCATAAAGCTCTCTTTGGCGCTAGTAATACGCGAGATACAGACATGCTGTTCGAGTTTGGCATGAGCGAAGCCGATATATCCCTCTACGAAGGTCGATCCGAATGCGCCGGCCGTATAACTACCCTGACTACTAGGCTGTCATTACTTGTTTTGTGTTGCCTTGCGATGACTTTGGGAAGTGGAGAATGGCGTTGAGGGAAAGGGCGAAGCTCATGAGATTCCGAGGTGGAGCTCTCGGATGGGTTTGAGAAGTGGGTAACACTTCTTTACGAGTGAACAAGCATGTTGTAATCAAAGACGCCCAGGTCCTCAGGCAGTTCTCACAAACGACAAAGTTTCGAACATGGGCAAGCCCTTCTCATCTGCAGGATCCGTGCTGATAGTAATAGGCAAAATGCCACTGGGATGTTGCACATTGAACACGCCTTCTACCGACGATTCCGGTCTCGTGATATCCGCGACCAGAGAGCCCGTCGCACCAGCACCAGCCATAGCCGAATGACAAGTAATATCCAAGAATAATCTTGACTGCATGTGCGCATCTGAACCCGAAGCCAGCGACAGTCGAGCGACCATGGGCAAAATTGGCGGTTTCTTATCTACTGTCGATGGATGATCGGTACACATTT
The DNA here is from genome assembly GCA_001578235.1 of Pseudocercospora eumusae. Classification (NCBI taxonomy): domain Eukaryota; kingdom Fungi; phylum Ascomycota; class Dothideomycetes; order Mycosphaerellales; family Mycosphaerellaceae; genus Pseudocercospora; species Pseudocercospora eumusae. The sequence continues at coordinate 75,883 of LFZN01000022.1, read as the reverse complement.
TCGACTTTTGAAAGCAGCTTGACCTCGAAATTTGCTGACCTTCATGACGACCTTCTGATTCTCATTGACGGCTTTAGGGTGCTCGTCCCCTTTGAGCCCGAAGTCGGATGCTTGAGCGAAGGCGTGGTAGGGGACCTCGATCAACTCCTCCTCCGATCGTGTAACGGTAGACAGTTAGTATAGGTAGGCGAGCCACTTCCCGGACATGCTGCAATCCTGTACTCGCCCCGTGTGGGGATTTATAGGAACATCCATGGGCTCCCAGGATTGTCTTCGTGGATAAAGGTTGGTAGATGCGTGCTTCTTGGGTGATGTCGGGTTGTCGTATCCGTTTGATGTTCATGAGTCCTTCATTGATCGCAAAAGGGCCAACGCCAGAAGAAATGTTCCCACAGCCGACATGGTAGTCTACGAAGCTTTCGTCGACAGATACCTGAACGAAGATGAAATCTACATCGGCATCTTCTCGCTCAGAGGGTCTGATGATGGCGATTTTGCTTGTGGCGGGATATGTTCTCCCATGCCATCGATTTGCATTGGATCCGGTGAGCCCATTATGCGCATCAGGAATCGGTCTCCGTCTGGCCCCGGCGGTGGTACATATTTTTCGTGGATTGTGCCACCGCGCATCTATACCGCAGGCATAGACTCGGACTTTGCCCACAAGGTCGAAGGCGTTTGAATGAATAGGCGAGGCTTGTTGCTTCAGCATGCAGGTTGGGAACGAGGCCGCAATTGACCTATGCATTCGAGGATTACGATGTGACATCCTGAGGCATTGCGCGATATCGGACTAGACAGGTGCTTACCAAAGCTCGTGGTTGTTTGCCTTGGCGGACGATGATCGGTCCACCAACAAGTGGCAAACGCCGCGGGAAGAGTCGTTTCTTCGCGAGGCCATGGTATGCGATTGGTTCAGTGCAGTAGATCGTCTTTTGCGTTGAACGCGAGCATGTCCGCGAAGAGACCAGACCAACTTGAAGCGGTACCAAGCGCTACAACAAAAAGTGCCGAGCAGTTTCGGAATTCTGCAGCACAATCCATGTCACTTGCTCTTGAAGCAGCTGTGTTGTGCAGCGATTCTCTGCACTGCCGATATTACACCGCCAAACGATGATTCCCGCGGAGTTCTCAATGAGTGATCTTCACGGAGAGAGCTCCATGAGGCCACGCTACTGTAGATCGTCCAAGAGATACGCGAGTGCGAGATACTGACAACCGGGTACCAAATGGATAACAACCAGGGACGCTCCGAATTTCCTATACTTAAAAGCCCCTTCCGAATTGAGACAAGACGGTCCGACTCTCGAGAAAGGCCCTTAGATTCTTCCAAAACGAGACAAGCAGCACCCGAATTTCGAAATACTAGGAGCGGCATTGAAGAGATCGTGTAATTTCGAGTTGACGTATATCTTTAGAGTCTCTAGGGAGCGCCTAGAGACTTCATAGCAAAATTGTCAAGGTGGTCACTTTGCGTGAGAAACGGTACGAGAAACAGTTGGTCGTGTTTCACGGCATCGTGACAGAAGTCGGCAGGAAGTCCTCTCCGGAGGGGTAGTTACACAAGACTGCTCTATGCGTAACAGCGTTGCACAAGCGTGGAGAAGATCTGTCAGTGCAGCGTAACGCTGTCAGGGCTGTTGTGTCAGGCGTACGCGACTTCAAATGCTTGAGGAAGTCTTCGAGAGATGTATTGACACATGCATGGCTATTGGGCTGTGGGTCTGCCCGTCCCGCGCTGGACGGAGCGATATGGGCCGGAAGTCTGGTTGGAGCAGCTAGCTCAAAGCAGAACGCCACACACCATAGCTCCCTTGTATTCATGGCGAGCCACGTTGGATCTATGCTCCGATTGCGTGCATTGGCTTTGAGACGGTTCTGCATGCTTACAATACGCTCGACTATGCTGTACTGTATCTGCACGACCCCGGCCGCACCTGTGGTGATGCGTTGTCATGCGCTCCGGCCTGAGCAGAGTTGAAGAAAGTGCATTGGCGCCTGATGGCCCTGGCTTGGTTGTTGGTTGATGTGGTTGACGAGCTTGGCAGAGCGTACGAGCCAGTGCTCTGCCTCAACCCGGGTCTCGGGTGTTACCACGACTGCAGCACATGGGTCTTATGGCCCGCCAACACTCCCAATAGCCTGACTTCGAAGCTCTAGACCAGGTTTGACAATATCACGAGGCTGATCTTCTACGTGCTGGGTATATTGCCTTCTCTGCACCAGCGGAGCAGAATCCGTGCCGTAGACTGTTTGGGTGTTCGGCTTTCACCGTCACCCAAGAAACTGTCTAGACCGTTGGCGGAGGTTTGCCATGTTGGATCTAGCAGGGCGCGATTTTGTTCCGCGCATCAGGCATGCTTGCTGCTATTCCATAGATGCGGATTGAGTTCAGCTATGCGCGACGCATCCTCTGACTTGAGACCACTCATGGGAGAGTACAGCCCTTGCCGTGGGTGCCGCTCAAGGTCTTCGTCGATGCATCTTAAGGTCTCAGTCGGACCCTTCACGCTGCCCTGATTGTCGTATTCTATTTTCCCGGCCTCACTGTCTCTCTTCAATGGTCGTGCTAGGTCGGATCTCGAACTTTATTCAATTCTTGGGACCTAGCGACGTCTCCTGGAACTATAGCCGCGAACATGGGCTCTTTCACGTATGAAGGGTTTATGGGTCCGGACTGGCAATACGAAGAGCCCGCAACACCGTATGCATCAGTTCTGCCCAATGCTGCGTATGGGCATGCTCCAGGAATCGCGACGTACGCTTCACACGAAGCGGGCAATGGCCAAGCCGTGATGTACATGCCCCAGCAGTATGAGCCTTCCAATACCAGCCCGGTCGTGTTTCAAGTCCCAAGAGCGCCGGCAAGCGCATCCAGACCGGCAGAGAGAACAAGGCAGCCTCAACGACCACCGTCTGATTCAGAGTCGGATTGTGCAAGGAGAATCAAGCGGACCAGAACAGTACGCTTTCACCGTTTCTTCTCGACCTAGGCTGATGACTCGCAGGCATGTGAAGAGTGTCGTAAGCGCAAGCAAAAGTGTGATGGCGGCGAGCCCTGCCAGCCGTGCTCAGAGCAGGGCACGAGCTGCAAGTACCGTGATGTTCGTCCAACGAAGTAGGTCTTGAGATTAACAGCGACATGCTTCGAGTGTCCTGGTCTAAGCTGACCTGACCACCAGGAAGGATGACACGATGGAGAAGATGCTTCAGCTTGCTGAACGGTATAACACGACACTGGCAAGCCTGAACGACGACATTGATGTCATGAACAATACTCTCCGAAGCATTGAAGCCAGGCTCAATCACTCAATGCCACAAGCACCGCGCAGCACGGTCGAGCGCCGTCACGCTGCAACTCAACAGGACAGGTCTCAAAGCACAGTTCGGGGAGGGTATTGCTATGCTTCGAATCTCCTGCAAGATCGTCGTGGGTCCTCATCGACCTCATCGAGATCGTCGTGACAGCTCTTGCAATGCAGCCAAGAGTGTATAGCTTGGAGATCCTCGCCTGTCTACCCACTGGAAGCGTCCACTGATCAGTGGATAATGCTTGAGAACAGAACGAAAAGCGCAGCCGACCGCCTCACAGCATGCTCTCATTTGTGGCCTCCAGCGTGGCCATGACTGTGACGGCGTGTGCAGATGGATACGACGGGAAGCACTCCGATTTGTGAGGTCGGATGTGGCGCGAATCGTTTGAGTACGCTCCGACCTGAGTCCTGTCTGCAGAATGCATGTGGACGGTACTGTCATGAGCAAGCATATCAGGAGATAGCTGACAGAGGGGAAAGCTCTTCCAGAGGTCGTAGCCCAGTATTGGCGTAACGCCTGAAGCATAAGTGGCCAGACTTCAATCTGGAGAACAGTCCACTCTATGAGATCTCATGTGATGCGAACAAGCCAATCTGGTGTCAGGGTTCGGTTTCCGTACTGGCACAGGCGTTGTTGTCGGAAAGCCGCCAGCGCGCAGGCATCTCAAGCGACCCGAGGAGTGCAAGTCGTTCGCTTTAGCTTCCGATGTTGTAAATGGACGCGCTGCGAATGGCACAGAAACTCGTCCTTGCGAAACAATCCGATTGCACATGATGATGTACTCATGCATCTTTCAGAATAGACTTCCGTCTACTTGCAGCAGTATGCCGACCATTGTGGTCCCAACAGGCGCGGTCCTCGAATAATGACTCTGACTACTTCTGCTTGAAGAACACAGCGAAGCAGCATCTCAACGTCCTGTCTGATTCTCTCAGGAATGGCATTTGCCCATGGAGCACAGCCCATCAAGCATGGCATTGTGATGCTACCCAATGTCGTAGGCAGAAGAAACTAAGCATCGGGCCGAGTGGGATCTGTCGACGTGCCGTCTGCTATGATGGCTCGAAGCTTCTTTCGCTGCTGTCGCTTGGCGCCAATTGGATACCGTTTCTTGGTGCGGCATGCAATGCATTCCACAGCCAACACATTGGCGTGCATTTTCTGACCTCGGCGAGACGCATTTTCAATGGCTCTCCTGCAGGTATGGTCATCAACAAGCACTGCGTTGCATACTTTGCAGCTCGACTGTTTGAAGTCGGAGCTTAGACGAATCTGCGACTTGAGAGCCACCTGACGCGTCTGTGAAGAGATGTGGTAGGCAAGACCACCACCAATTGGTGATGGTTGAGCCTCGGGGTCGTTGGCCTTGGCGTTATGTTGGACAGAAGTCCGCGGATCGGGGTTCTTGCTGTGGTATTCAGGCTGAGCGGAAGTGGCGAGATCGATCTCAGTGTTGGCAACGCGAGATTTCCCGGGTGCCTTCAAATTGTCATTAGGACAGACTTGTTGTATGTGCTGTGATGCCAAGTATGCGGCAGCTTTTTGGAGATAAGCAACTCTCGCGTGCAGATGTGCCTTGGCCTTGTCTTTACCCATCGCCACGACACGTCAGTGACTGGCGACGCGTATATCTCCTTTTTTGAACGGTATAGATCGACTCCGATGCTGTGAGTTGTAAGTAGTAGGCAGCAGACTCTTTGACGTGGCTGTGGCTGTGGCTGTGCTGTAATAGCTGCGCTTCCTTGTTGGCTTGGCAGAGCGCGGCTTCTATCCCGGCATGCAGTAGGGAATAATGGTGCTGTCTATTTAACTCGTACATCGACGGCATATCATAAGCCACCTAATGAACGTAACAATGCAACAAGAAAACTTGATTTACTTGTTACCTACTTATCTTGAAAGAAGCCACATCTCTCTCGAATCCCGTTCATTGCAAACAGAAGTCGCCGATTGCTTCAACGATCTCTTGTCTTGAATACAGTAGAACTAGTTATGGCGACATGCCGAAAAGCGCTCCGAGGTAGCTGTAGAAGTATTGCGTGATCGAACACCATGTTGAAATTCGTAAGCACAGCAATCTCGCACCTCAGTACGCTCGAAGGAGGAGATGAACAAAAGTGGATTGTGGTCGTATCAAAAGGTGACCGCAAGCCCACAAGGATTGTTAGACTTGAATGTGATAGTACTAGTAACAGTTCCGTTGCTGTTCTTGGTGAGTGTTTTGTGTATCTCAGTCGTTCGATTGATGCCAAGCTTGGCATCATGACTGATTCAATTCATCTGAATGTTCGACGTGTGGTACGTTGATATGCCTTTTACACGGCCGTATAACTTCCAAACTTACACTCGTGTATAGGCTGTGGTCGGAGCTGGTGTTAGTGGTGTCGTAGCAGCCTTGCATCTGAAGCGTGCTGGTCTGGATGTAACAGTATATGAAAGAGGTTCCCGAGCAGGCGGTGTCTGGTAAGACTTGATGTCTCTACCGTTTGGGCGTGAGTCGATCGCAACAGACTAACCAAGACCAATGAAGGGTCTATGATGAGCGTAAGCCCAAGGAGCCAGCTTATCCATCTACGTTGCCTTCGACTGGCGATTCTCCGGAATACGAAGCTCGTCAATTCAAAGGGACAATAAGATATGATAGTCCACTTGGCACACCGCGACCAGAGGCGATTGATGAGACGGATGTCAATGAATTGCTGGTAGAGTTCGCACCACCTGGACCTTGCTATATTGCTCTGAGGAACAATGTCTCGACGATTGAGATGGAATTGTCCTGCCAGCAATGGAAGCCGGGTACTGAAGAATTTGTTCCACACCATGTGCTCGGCGATTATATTCAGGACGCAGCCAAAGATAACGGAGTTCTCGAATTAGTCAGATTCAATACCAGGTAGGCGCGAGCACCTTTGGGCGTGGAAGCTAGTAGATGTACTGATTGCCTTCTAGAGTCGACCAGGTGGAGAAAGTTTGCGATAAATGGCGGGTTGCTAGTTCGAAACTGGATTCGGGCTCAGCTGAGGTAACCAGAAGCGATGAGGTCTATAAAGCTGTGCCAATCACTGGATGTGGACTGACAGCCTGTGCAGCAGTACGATGCGGTAGTCGTTGCGTCTGGACACTATCACGCTCCGAGCGTGCCCGACTTGCCCGGACTTGCAGAATGGAAAGAAAAGTTTCCAGGAAGAGTACAACATTCCAAATCATATCGTCGACCAGAGGAATTCCGAGAGCAGAATGTTCTTATCATCGGTGCAGGCGTATCGTCGACAGACATCGCTCGAGACCTCGGGCCTCATGCAAAAGCCGTGTTCCAGTCTAGTCGAGGCGGGCCATACGATTTGCCTTCTCACTTGCTTCCTGCCAACGGTGCGAGAGTGGGCGGTATACGTGGATTCGGGCCTGTGTCGCCGAAGTTGGGCAGCGATGGTAGTATGGCGGGCACCATCGAGCTGCAATCAGGTCAGAAGCTTTGCAATATCCACCGAATTATCATGGCGACCGGCTATCACGTGTCGTTCCCATTCATGCGACAATATCATGCAGATGGCGTGTCTCCGGAAGATGCGGATGAATGTGTGCTGGTCAGCAATGGACAAGTGACGCACAACCTGCACAAGGACATGTTTTACATCCCAGATCCGACATTGGCATTCATCGGAGTGCCATACCATGTGGCCACATTCTCCTTGTTCGAGTTTCAGGCAATGGTATGTAGTACAGCCGGCAAGGTGCACACTAAGCAGTCGTGAAGGTGTTCATGTAGAGCTGACGAACAGGTGTATGTACAGGCGCTTGCTCAGGTGTTTGCTGGAAGAGTTCCGCTACCAGCAACGCGGACAATGAGAAATGAGTACGAGCAGCGGAAGTTCCGGAAAGGCGCAGGGCGGACTTTGCATTCGCTCAAAGAGAGAGATGCAGAGACGGAGTACGTGAAAGAATTGGCGGAGATGGTCAATGCAGCGAAAGGTTTGATGACTGGTCACTCGAGCAAGTGGCTGGCAGCGTATGGGCGGCGGGTGAAGGGGCAACAAGCATTGTTCTCGCAAGTGCGTGAGGCGGCGTTGGATGAAAGGGTGTTGTCCCACATGTCGGCATGCTGATACAGGAGACGCGTCAAATTTCGCGTTCCGACGTGTCATTGGTGACATGAAATGTATCGTGCATTGTTCATTGTGCATACATGTATGCATATGCTTTGTGCATTGTGCTGAGCTGAGCTGAGCTTGTGCAGCCGAAGTCTCACGCTCCTGTCTGAATCAACCACCTCAATCCATACCTACATAGTACATACTTGTCTCTCCATCCCATCACACTTCCACTGCCACCCCCACCTCCTCTCGCCTCTCCTGGCCCGAATGCCACCAACGCAATCACCATGAAAGCCGCTCCGCTCTTGGTGGCCTGGCACGACGACAACGGTCCCATTTATTCCGCACACTTCGAACGACAGGGCAAGGGCAGACTCGCAACCGCTGGCGGCGACAGCAACGTTCGGGTAGGTCACACGTGAAGCAAGAATCGCCGACTTGAAGCTCAACTACGAACAGCTATGGAGCATCGAAAGCAATGGAGATGAACGCAAGGTCACTTACCTGTCGACCCTGCGCAAGCACACACAGGCAGTCAACGTCGTCAGGTGGTGTCCTCGAGGTGTGTGCACTCATCACTCTCTTCTAAACTGCTACCCGTTTGCTAACGCCAGCACAGGAGAGCTCTTGGCTTCCGCTGGAGACGATGGAAACGTCCTGCTATGGACCCCCGCCGATAATCCCGCCTACGCATCGAACTTCGGAGACGACGGTCAGGAAGATGTCGAGCATTGGCGAGTCAAAACAATGTGCAGATCCAGCAGCGGCTCAGAAATATACGATTTGGCCTGGTCTCCAGACGGCATGTTCTTCATGACTGGTAGCATGGACAATGTTGCTCGAATATACAATGCCACAACTGGTAACTTGTGAACTTCTACACTTGCTCTGCCTGGCCACATACTGATCCTGTGCAGGCCAAACTGTTCGTCAGATTGCCGAGCACAACCACTACGTGCAGGGCGTGGCATGGGACCCTCTGAACGAATATGTTGCAACGCAATCTTCAGATCGTTCTGTGCACATCTACACCCTCAAAACCAAGGATGGCCAATTTACTCTCAATCAGCACAACAAAGTCACCAAGATGGATTTGCCAGCACGACGTATATCATCGAATAGCCCGGCCCCGCCAGATCTAGGAGGAGGCAGCCATCGCGCTTCCTTCGTCCAGGATATCCTTGCGGAAGCTATCGGTTCGCCAAAGCCATCAGCACCTGGCACGCCACAGTCACTCGCTTTGCCCATGAATCCACCACCGACATCTCACAGCCGGAGGTCATCATTTGGCTCGCAATCCATGAGACGATCCGTCTCGCCGAGTCCTTCAATGCCACTTCCAGCAGTTATGCCGTCAGCTTCACCCAGCATATCAGGCAGTATTGGTCTTGGCGTGCGCAACACGAATATCTACGCCAACGAGACTTTCACGTCTTTCTTCCGGAGGCTGACTTTTACCCCAGATGGCAGCCTACTGTTCACTCCTGCCGGCCAATTCAAGACCACTCACCCTGCTACAGACGGTGGCAAGAATACCGATGAGATAATCAACACCGTCTACATCTACACGAGAGCTGGTCTCAACAAGCCTCCAGTGGCATATTTGCCCGGCCACAAGAAGCCGTCCATCGCGGTCAAGTGTTCGCCGATCTACTACCAGCTACGCACTGCAAATACGGAAACGAAGGAAATCACCATCGACACCCGAACAGAGGAGGACCTCGCGCCCTTGCCTGAACCAGCCATGCCATCCAAGGCGCCGACGTCCCACGCTGCGATGGAACCACCACCACCTATGGGTGCACCTTCGCCAGCTCCAAGCACTACTGCAGCATCTCCGCGGCCACGTGCCGATTCTGAGTCGAATCCATCCACTCCTCTGGCACCGCCTGGTCCAGTTCCTCATTTCGGTCTTCCTTATAGAATGGTGTATGCCGTTGCCACTCAAGATGCCGTCCATTTGTATGACACGCAACAACAAAAGCCCCTTTGCGTCGTAAGCAATCTGCATTATGCTACCTTCACTGATCTCAGCTGGTCAGGCGATGGCTTAACCCTCTTAATGACGTCTTCTGACGGCTTCTGTTCGGCATTGACATTCGGCCCCGGCGAACTTGGCGCTGTGTACCAAGGGCCTGTTGGAGCTGCTTCAACCTCGCGGCCATCGCCAGCGCCGATATCTGTCTCGAAAGCGAACTCATCTGCAGCCCCTACGCCTCAGCCAACACCTACTGGCAATGCTGCTCCCGCAGCCGCTGTGCCACGACATTCTTCAACCAACAGCGGCTCGGGCATCACACAGCCCACACCAATACCTCCACATGCTGCCGCATCTCCATCGCCTTTTGCAGCTGCAGTGCAGCGAGAAGCAGGTATTCGACCGGCCAGTCCAGCCCGCAGCATGTCTGCCTCCAGCATAGCAACGGAGGCCAGCTTTGCAAAGATACCGGACCAGAACGCCGGGCCTGTAATGAACAATCCAACACCTTCAATGGGCGCCGTACCTTCCAACGTTGCTGCTGGCTCATCAAGCACCAACTCCTCAATGCCCTTGTTCACGCCACCCCAAACTCCAGGACAGAGCCAGATCAACGCACCGACAAGTCAGAATCCGCCCACAGTCAGCGGCGTAAAGCGAGACAGCAACGCAGGCGTTCAGCCAGATTCTGAAGAGCAAGGACGCGAGAAGAGGAGGCGGATAGCGCCGACTCCGGTCGAAGACAACCCTCCTCCTGCAGCCTCTGGTGCCGGCGAATCATGAGCGAGATCGTGGTCATTTTCTTTTGTACCTTTATAAAATGTAACGAGTAGCAAATTTAGCCCGGCGTTTGGGAAAGGGATCCTCCACAGATTCAGGAAGGAAATGGGAGTCATGGATGCATGGCACAACGAGGGAGGAGATTCAGGAGCCTCGGTGGCCAAATTCGAGAAAGGTATAGCACCTAGATAGTAGTCATAATCTACGGATGAAGTGATTCGAGATAACACACGGTATTTTTGGGGCAACACCAGTGACGCGTTTGGAAAATGAAGAAGCGCCAGAAGTGTAGGTCTTCAAACCGCGGCTATCGCTGTGTCCAATCGTCAGCGAACCGATCGTTTTACTGCTCAGGTAAGTAAATGACTTGATCCTGGAGGGAAGAGCGCAACCGTTAATGCCTGTGTAGCTGGGTCTCGACCTACGCATCGCCTCTTTTCCCTATACCAACCACTCCAATTACATTAAGCAAGCAGTTGAATTAGAAGTTGTACATCTCCCTCCGCAAAAAAAAAAGAAAACGTGTAGATTTGCAAGATTTGCATCGCACAGTCAAGCCTTCCTCGAATTCAACTTGGGCCTACTACCTACGGATGCGAAGACGATATATTCTTTCTTCTTCTGTTTCAGCGCTCAAACGCTGGGCATCATTATTACAGTACCAATGGGGGGTGGCCCGGGTGGGGGAGTAACGAAGGCAATTGGGTCAAAGATTTTTTGAAATTTTTTTTTGGAATAAATATCCTTTCTCTTTTTTTTTCTTTTTTTTAGGAAATTTTGGGGTTGTTTATATATATAAGTTTCGCGTGGATGATGAGTTAGAGATATTGACATTGGAGACTTAAATATATATATAGGCGAATTATCGAATTCAGGCATCATCATCATCATTACTGAAGGATAGGCTGTGGCAGGCGGAATGAAAGGATTGATGTAAGTTTTCCAACCATCAAGGAAAGCAAAAGCTGAGTGCGTGATGTAGGTTGAGGAGCAGTAGATAGTGATCGCAGCTCGAGGAGTCAGATGACAGACATGATATACATACCTAGTTGACAGAAATCAGAACCGTGTGCTTGACAGCCACGATCTGCATCTGCGGTGTGGCATGTGATGAAATGTTCTTCTGCTCTGAAAGCATGATGAGGGAAACGAGACACTATATCATTTGACTGACTCATATGTACACGATCTAGCAAAAAACAATGTACACATTAAGAGACTGTGTGACTCTCACTGAACGCTTCATAATGCATAGATCCCTGATACATGTACTCCATGCATCAACTGGGACTAACAGTGCCGCTCTTCGGCGCACTATTCAAAGCCAGGAACGAAAACGTGCCTCCAACCACCGGTCGCGCAATGAAATTAATCCCAGGATAATTCCCGCTGACCGTATCATAAAGATCCGTAAACGCAAAATTCGTCGGTGTGACGTTCAGCCACTTGGCGATGGTCGAGGTAAACATATTCTTGGTATCATTCTCCGCAATCGCAGCACAGAAGAGCTCCCAGTCGCCTTTCGTATACGTATGTCGTGTGTCCAGCGGTACTCCGTAGGTGTTGAATTTCGTTTTGTAGAAGTTGCTTTGCATGGTGTACACGCTTTTAGGGACCAGGTTCAGGCCGAGTTCTGCGTCGGCGAAGAGGTTGTAGAGGAGGCTGTAGGAGGACGAGTTTCCGTAATTGAAGGTCGTGTGTGGTGGGTTGTCGTTCTTGTTGATCGCGTAACCTTGCCATTTCTTGATGTAGTCTGCTGCGATCTTGGTGTAATTCTGTCCATCTGCTACGTTGCCCGTGCGGTTTGCGATTTGTGCCATAGCTTGAATTCCGATGATGCCTTTTATGGCAAGATTTGTTTGGTTTGCGGCTGAGCCTGCGAAGTCGTCGGTTGAGATTTGGTTCGCTGGGATGAGGGCTTCTTGTACGAGGTAGCCAGTCCATTGTTTTAGGATTTGGTAGTGTTGGGTGAGGTAGGCGTTGTCGTTGGCGCGTTGCGCGTAGGCCAGGGTCATTATGAGCATGTTGCCGCATTCTTCTAGGGGTTGGGCTTCGGCATTACCGTCGCTATGGCCTGTTGCATTGGGGTAGCTGGATCCTATGTCGTGGATTGAGTATTTGTTTGGCCAGTTTCCGGCTTCTTGGTTGATGAAGAGGGGATCGAGGAGCCACTTCAGTATTGCGGAGTTGGTGTAGATTGAGATTGGATGGAATGGGAAGATGACATCGACGGTGTTGACGTTGCCGTCTGAGGAGATCTCTTTCATGAATGCGAGTGGCTTGCTGGGTGTGTTGGTGAAAGAGATGGCACCGAACGCTTGGCGAACTGCGAGGGAGGTGATCTTCGCGTAGTCTGATCCACCAGATGCTGCTGAATCGCTTGAGACTTGGGAGTCAAAGCTAGCTGCCATAGAGCTTGCTTTACTGTAGTCGCTGTAGAAGTAGGAGACCTTGGTGATATTGTCAATATACTGTGCTTCGAATACATAACAGCATCACTTACTGCGCTAGTCTCATTGGAGAAATAGCTGTTCCACATACATGGCAACTTCTGTACTGCACCTTTCGTGCCTTGGAACTGCACACAGTTCTTCTGGTGCAAGCTCAGCTGGAACAAAGTGCTTTGGGTGCTGGAGCCAACTGAGCCCATATCGATCGCGTAGCCGAAGACAGGATAGGCATTATTGATCGCTCGATAGTTGGTGTCTTTCGTGTTCGTGAGAGTGCCACTCTTGATAAAATTCCCACGAACGGTAGTGTCAGCACCAGATTGGTAGGCCATCTTGGCTGTGTTTGCGGTCGCAAAATACCTATACGCACATTAGCTTCTGCACGGACTAAGAATAGAAGTTGAAACTCACCAGTAACCCCATTCAGCCTGCTCATTAATGGACCCGAACTCTAGCTGCTGCTGCCTGTACACCCGATGATAAGCAAGACCACCACTTGCTTGTGCTGCCTGAACTCTGACCGGCGCCCAGGTCGGCTTGGCCGCGTTATGGGCGGGATCTGGGCGAAATCCTTGGCTGGATGCATATTGTGGTGCATGACCACCAGTTGTAGCTGAAGGTGCATTAAATGCAGTCTTGGTTCCATATGCGGTAGGAGATTGCTGAGTCGAAGGCGCGGACGAAGGAGAGCCTACACCGCTTGGTTGGGCGACGCCTTGAATGACACCATAATCCCACTGGGCCTTTACACCACGGTCTCCAGAGACCCATTCGGCCGAGATGTCGGAGTACAGTTGCACACTGTGAGTCTTGCCATCGGTTGACTTGACATCAACGTTGCAGTACGTATAAGGCAAAGAAGACCGAAGTAGGTCATTTGGAGTGACAGGAGAAAGGAATGTGATTGTCAATTGAACCGGTCCCGCCTGCATTGTAAAAATGGACTTGGTGGAGGTGTATTGGAAGGCAGTCTGGTTGGCGTATGACGGATTATTGCTCGGTGCACCCATCCAGGTGTAGGTGGAATTGTCGACACGAACCATTCCTGTCCATCCTGTGACTTGGCCGTTCCAGAAAGTTGGCCACTCGCCGGCGAGGTATCCTCCATTTCCTTTATCGCTTCCGGCTTGCTGCCATGTGCTCATGAAAGGGCTTCTTACAGCAAGAGGAATTGCAGGTGGTCGAAGAGGAGAGAAGCTGGATTGAGCGCTCGCTAGAATGGCAATACTAGCCACGAGAAGCAATGAGAAAGCCATGATGCTGGGTAGTGTACAAAACGAAAGGAATGCCCACCTGTAGAGTTTCAGGCAAAGCAGAAAGCCGCCTACTTATGCTGCGAATCGTGAAGGCAATCTGGTCGATGCTGCTGACCCGTCAAGCTTCCACAGCGTCGCGATGGTGCGTGCATATTTGCGGAGGATAGACTTGAATCCAGCTAACGTTTTGGACCAGCAGACCTCCTCAGAAGGACAATAATAAGAAGAAGGGCGTCCGCATGCCGGCCTCCCTGCAGCATCGGAGAGAAATAGGTGCGGAGGGCTAATGCAAGGAACGACTGCTGGTGGTGTCGATCCAATATGGGGTGCGAGATTCTCCATCGGAGGTGCAGGACTCAGCAGACGGTAGTGGTGGATGTCTATCGAAATTCGAAGGGAGTAATAAGAAAGGGAGATGAGACATGATCGAGCTCGGAGTGGCCTTCATTGATGCTGTCATGCCTGAACTGAGCGTGACTTCATTCAGGACGAGTTGCGGGATGTTTTGCATAGCCGCCGCCGTTGGCATTAGAACTAGCAGGAGTCAGCGGATCATGTCCAGTATGATGATTATTGCCGGCTAGCCGTTGGGTACTTGTCGGATAATAATGAGATGGCACGCATACCGTATGTGCGTCTATTACCATGGAGTCTGCAGCTAATGGTCCTGGCAATTTCATCAAGAGCGTTGAGTCTGGGTTGGAACTACTACAATATAGATAAAGTTAAGGTTGGCGGCTGGACGGATGCAGCCGACGCCTGAAACTGGCGCGTGCACGCGTGCACGAAAAGAAAACACACACCGCAAGTGATCAAACGTCTTGACCATCGCTGATCAAGCCTCGTCGCCGTAGCTTCTTGGTCACAAGCTCATCGCGAATCACCATTTGATCTGGTCAGCCGGCACCACCCTCCTCCCAAGCATGCTGCATGCACGATTGCCAACGCACTACATCGTCTCCTATGCTTTCCTTGAGATCGACCATGAACAAACCAAAGAGCTTGGGATAGAATGGCAACTGTGGAGCGAAGAGAGATGCAAAAACAATATTGCCTCCAAAAAGCTGGCATGGACATGTTTGCAACGTATTGCTATCTGCATGAGACTTGCGCGTCAGACACGTGCCTTGTCTCCATGTTCGTAGGAAAGGGATAAATTGACGAGGTAAGGCTGGAGTGTGCGATGCGAACGGTAAGTTGGACGCAGCATTCCTTTGTGAAATTGCTGGCATTCCTTTGTTTACACTGCCTGGACCGCATCCCCCAAAACATACACCCAGTGCCCTGCGAGTCTTCTGAATCATCCAACGTCACGCCGCTCATCATGGCAAAGACTAGAGAGCAGTCGCCCTCGAAGGGCAAAATGCCAAAAAGGACCAAGTCTACTGCCTCTCCCAGCGCAGAACCAGAAGCTGGAGTGTCTCCACGTAAAGCAACACCTTCCGCGAAGAAGAAATCCGCAACGGCTGTGAAGTCTCCTCAGCGCATCACGAAGAAGACTTCGCCCAAGAAAGCGACAACGACTAGTGCAACCCCGAGAACCGCGACCAAGACTTCTACCAGAAGCGCCACTAAACCTGCCTCTCCCGCCAAAAGCGATGCAGTGGCCAGCCCAAGCCCAAGGAAAGCGAGCACACGTGGTACCTCCGGCCCATCGAAGCCCACTCCAGCAAGGGTGACCAAGAAGACCACGACTCCCAAGAAGGCTACCAGCGCCAGGAAGGCCCCAAGTTCCAAGAAAGTTGCAAGCCCAAGCAAGAAGGGCAAAGGACGCAAGCGAGGCTCTCCAGACGAGGATGACTCCGGGTATGATCCTGACCAGACGACCGACGAGATCCTCGCGGAATTCGATGGCCGGACAAGGACCGCTATCGACAAAGAACTCATCTATCAGATACGTCAATACGAGGATGGGCGCGGATCGATTGGTCGGAACCAGGCCATGATGATTGTCAATCTTGAGTGTGAAGAAGAGCAGCAGCTCAACTGCAACTACAAGCTGTATTGGCGATTTCGCAAGTACTGCGAGGAAGAATTTGGAGATTGGTCACCTTTCAGTGTGCACAACCCTCGAGGCCCCACTAGAAGTCCTAACAAACTTGCCAATGCTCCAGACCTCTTGCCGAGCAAGAGGTCGCCTTCTCGCGTGAGTCCAAAACCAGCTGAGCCGGCGCCTGCTAGCTCTTCGCCACGCCGGAAGCAAGCAGCGCAACCAGGTCGCCATGAGAAGCGCACAGCCCAGCCAGATGAAGAGTATGACGTTTCTCCCGCTGAGAGAGCTGAGATTCTGCAGGAGATTGAGCACCAGGCTTTCGTCCAAGAGACACGTGGCAAGCCCATGAAGCCGTATCACGAATTCCCTGATGCGATTTCCAAGGCCGACTACAATAAGGCTCAGAGACTTGGGAAAAAGGCAGCGAAGGAGCGAACTCAGGCGGCTTTCAACACTCATGCAAACCAGGAGGAACAAAGTCCGCGTACATACGGCGATTCAGGGGTTGCAATGCACTCTCAAAGCAGTCCCAGACGGAGAGCAAGAGCAGCAAACAAGGCAGGTGATGATACTGCTCCTCAGTTCTCGCCCAGCCGTGTCACCCCTGCAAGATCATCTCCCGGTCGATCACTATCCAGCCCAAGAAGACAGATGGCTACCACTCCCGCACGATCGCCCACCAAGTCCCACTCTCCAGGCAAACGGCACACGACACGCTCCCCAGCCAAGCCAACCTACAAACGCAAGCATCTCGAAAACGGGCAAGGCGTATGGCCAAAAGCCGACAAAGGTCGTGGCGACGTCGTACCACCAATCCAGAAAGATTGGGTCGAAGTCAGCGACCTGAAAGACCCTACCAAGGAACCCCAGGACCGCGAAAACCCTTTCTTTCAAACGATGCCTGCGCAAGAAGTCTGGCATCGTCGAATGCCACCTTACTTCCCCTTTGGTGAAACTCCTTACATGGAGAAGGTCATGAGTGATCAGATCAACGAGGATCTTGCAAGAGGTAAGTCCAGAAAGCAACCTCACAGCAGGTGTGTGTGTGTGCTGCGTACTAACTCCCAGATGTCTCAACAGGCCACGAAGAAGCCAGCAAGAAGGCTGAATTCGCACCACAGTCTTCATCCGGTCTGCTCGGATCCATCAGTTCGATCCCCGGCAGAATCGCTGGAAGCATTTCCAGTGCTTTCCGCAGTCCTGAGCGCGAATTGGCAGAAGCTGCTGATGTCGGGCTTCCTGTGGAGAATTTCATGGATATCGTGCAGCCTCGGCAATGGCCGTGGCACTTGCCTGAAATTTCGAGGGAGGATGTGGAGAGGAATGCTTTTGGGACTTCTAGGAAGAGACGTGCTGCTTCAAGGGAGCCGGCATCATCTTCGAAGCGTCAAAGGCATTGAGCAATACATTTTTGGGGTTGACGGGGAAAGAAGTTTTTTTTTTTTTGCGAAAGGGGGAAGGAATCTGGAAATTTTCGTTACAAAAAAAAACATCTCGTAGTTTTTTTTTCTTCTTTTCTTTTTTTAATTTAATCACTGTACTCGTCATAATCTATAATCAATCTATCGTTCGTTCGTTCTTCAGAATCTCACTGGCCAATTTGCTCTTCGCCCTGATCTTTGGTCCGAATAAGAGAAGTACCCAAGGCACTCCTGTCAAGAGAAATCCCACGCCTCCGAAAAAGCCTCCCGCACCTTGGAATGTCATGGCCGTAAACATTTGTCGAGTGAACAACGGGAATGCCCCAGCCAGGATGTTTCGACAGAAGCTCTGTGCTGCCAAAGCGCTTGATGCGTAGCGATGATACGAGTCTGCGAGGTAATTGAAGACGGATAAGTAGATGCTGAAAACGCCTATTGTGGCGCATGCGAGTCCTAGGGCTGGTACGATCCAAGGACAACTTGGATATGAGCCTGAAATGCAGAACCAGAGACATCCGATCGGTAACAATGCGGATTCGACGCATGCGAAATATAGTCTTCCTTCGGGACTTGCTAGGATCCTCTTCTGGCTCTCGGGCAGGTAAGGGTTTACGAGTCTTTCCTGGTAGATTGCAACGAAGGTGAAGAGGATGCTTGCGATACTGGATGCGGAGAAAATTGCGCCGGTTTCTTGGAGATTGAAGGAGTAGGTTGTCGAGAAAATTAGGGGGATTGCGGAGAATGTCATGTACAATACGCCCCAGGAGAATGAGATCCAGAGACTGAAGAAGAAGACCACGGGTTCTGTGAAGAGCATATGGAATGGACGGAGGAGGGAGGTTCGGAGCATGGTGGCTAGGGAGGCTCGTTCCTCATCGGCGAGCACTTTCCATCGAAGTCTGGGGATTGTGGTTCGCATGGGCTGAGTCGGTGGTATCTTCTCGAGTCGTGATTGCATGCTCATGCTTGAGGAGGACATTGTAAGGCCGTAGTACCCGATGGATTCTAGGGATTCGTAGTACTTGTTCAACTTTTGGGCTTTGCGGGATAGCAATACCGATCCTCGAGTTTCTTTGAAGAACAGTATTACAAAGCCTATCAGAACAGCGTCGATGATGATCTGTAAGTAGAATATCCATCTCCACGTTGTGTTCTGGCCGATAAAGCCGCTGACAAGAGGTCCTAGGCCGGTTCCAGTCAGAGTTGAGGCAGAGAAAAGCGTCATCGCAGTGTTGCGGTCTTTTGCGTGGTAGATGTCGCTGATGACACCTCCGACCATGGTGCTGAAGGTGCTGCTGAAGCAACCCACCAGGAAGCGGGAGATAAGCATGCCGGCAAAGCTGGGCGTGACTGCGCAAACGACTCTGCGAAAGAAAGCATGAGAGCCAGCTACATCAAGTTTTGTACGTTCCCGACATGTGATTTGCACTTACTGAAATATCACAAATAGAACACCAGACACCAGAAACACTGGTCTTCGGCCGTTGATCTCACTGAAGGGAGCTAAGAACATTGGGGCCAAGGCGAAGCCCACGGTGAAGAGAGTGACGCCAAGAAGACCGGCAACCTGGGAGATTTGCCATTCGTTCTTCATTTGATCAAGGCCGGAGGTGTAAGCTCCAGCATTGTAGGCGGTGAACATGGTGGCGACACAAGATATCCACAACATGACTGATTTTCGCGAGTCGGCCCAGGCGAAGGGTGATGTGTAGTTCCGCAAGTCTGGGCATTGTGGTGGTTGTGCTCGGGTATCAGGATAAAGCTCTGGATGCGATAGATAGGCAGGCTGTGGCAAGTCTGTGTCGAATTCCAGATAGTGCCAAGCGATGTGTGCGGTTTGAAAGTCATGAATGCTGAGAGGTCGTGCCAGGCTACTAGCCGAGTCGTTGCATGCTTTCTCTTTTGACTCTTCATTCAGACCTTCTTGTGGGTATTCTGGGGTGCTCACAGCTAGGTCCGTGGCGGAAGAGCTTCGCGCGATATTCTGAATTGCCATGCCGTCATCGAACTTGTGATGGAACGGCGCAAAGGAAAGATGGAATATAGCAGAGAGTAAACGCAAAGAAGCGGAACGCTAACAACACCTCTCGGTGTGTCTTGTGCTTGTGCCTGCAGAAAGTGCGCCGTGTTGCCGAAGCCTTTCGTCCTATGAGATGGCTAGCAGATAATCTCCGGGACAATTATATAAGGCATGTGAGCAGCGCTCGAATTCGCATGACATTGCTGCCACTACTTCACTACCACCTTCGAGCCCGGTTGACATCTTGACAACCAACAAGACACTGGCCAAGCTTTGCGCATTGTGTCTCTGATGCACCTCACGTAGACGAGTGGGGGCAGGTGGAGGGAAGGAACATTTCTCCGCTTCGAAACGACGAAAGGCCGCCGTCACACCCTTCTGGCGTAGATTTTCTTTTTGAAGGTAATATGATTGTTCCGCTGCTGTGCCGGCTATAGCGATGCATTTGTGCGATCTGCGACATTCTTCATTGAGATGGGCCGCTTCCTAAAATTTCCCTTGGAACGATCGAGTCGAATATCTCCCAGCGCCGCCGACTCTCCTTGTCGCAAGACGCAGTGTTCAGACGGTTAACAAAGCCGCCATGAGCACAACGCGAGATCAGCTCAAGCTGTGCAAAGGAAAGAGATGAGGTCCGGGAGAAGCACGGGAATACAAGATGTCTCCTGAACAAGGGACAGGCCATGGCGAAAGTCATCATCCCGAGGCGTGGTGCACCGCTCGAGTTCTGCGTATCACTACGCAAGCAAGTTGCGCAGTGCCTGCAAATCCCCTGGCATATATTCTATGATCATGTTGCCGTCTAGAGCGCTGCACGACTACAGTGAGGGAGGCAGATGCTGTACTGCCTTCCTTTTCGAGTGGGTATTTATGGCCAACGCTATATAGGCACAGCTTGGAGGAATCAGGCCGTCTCGTTTTGTACATAGGATTTTCAGTGCGCTAGGCCTGCTGCAAATCCGAGCAGATGCGGGATCAGTCTATGCAGGACGAAGAAATGGCTAACATTCTCTGCACCGCCAGAGGCATCGTTCTGACAGCGTTCGCGCATCTGCTAGACCGATGTACAAACACCGCTTTTCCGGCAGTGTCACGAAAGCATATCTCAACAAGAGATACCAGCAAGGTCGGCAGTCTTCTGATGTTGTGACATTTCTGCGGTGTATCATATTTCCCGCGCTACACAGCATCTGTGCCTGCTTGAGCGAATGCATCTGCGAAAGACCCTGACTTCGATAGCATGGCGGCCAGCGTCCTTGCGAAGAGACGAGAAAGAAGCCTGGAGAGACAATTCCTGGATGTTCCCGTACGTTAGGGATTGAGGATAACGGTGCGCCGAGATTGAGGCCTGTGCGCACGGTGTATTACACGGGTGCGCATAGGTGCATGAACAGGCGCTATATCCGGAAACGGCTAGCATGTAACAGATATAAATGAATGAGGAATAGACTGGCTACTCGATTGCTGCTGGCAACCTAGTAACAGTCCGCAAAGCAGACTCTTCTACACTGTCTACCTACGCACGAGAAAGCTATTTTATCGCCGTAGGTTGGAGACCTGCGGCGAGCGCCTAGCATGGACATTCAGCTGAGCAGGGTCTTCACATGATAACCGTTCATTACAGGGTCCATTCGGTGCGCATGAGTTATTCACTTACGGAGCCTGTGCGCACGGTGTATTACACGGTGTGCGCACAGGTGCGTGCAGACCCACCTCAATCACTACCGTACGTTGAGGGCCATTTTCGGAGAACAATGCTTGGCCGCTCGTGCTGCCAAGTGTCTTTGCCGTTTCGGTGCCTTGGAAACAAAGGAATGGAGGGGCAGAATTTGCAAGCATTCTGTGGCTCTATCGAAGTCCAGCAGTGGTGCTTGGCCTTGTCACATGAAATAAACCACATTTGACACGTGGGGCTCACTGGATTTGTGGCAGCTGCGATGTCGCCATCGCGGGGTCTTCGAATGCGATGAAGCTAATTTTTTTGTTTAATCATCATCGCACATCTCGGCCTTTGACTTGCTTGTAATCCTTCCTTCGACCTAGAAGAAACTCGAGCACGCTCACAAACAATCACAATCACCATCACAACAGTCCTCAAGTCAGAATGTCGTCTGCACCTCTTCGCCTCGGCAGCATCGCTCCGAACTTCCAAGCCGAGACCACAACCGGCCCAATCGACTTCCACGAGTTCATTGGCGACAACTGGGTCGTTCTCTTTTCCCACCCAGAGGACTACACACCCGTCTGCACAACTGAGCTCGGTGCTTTCGCCAAGCTCGAGCCAGAATTCACCAAGCGCGGTGTCAAGCTCATCGGTCTCAGTGCCAACACAGTTGAGAGCCATGGCGGTTGGATCAAGGACATCAACGAGATCTCGGGCAGCAACCTCCGCTTCCCAATCATCGGCGACAAGCAGCGCAAGGTCGCTCTTGCCTACGACATGTGAGAATTCCGTGGCTACAAGATTGGTCGGCCTGATCAATTTGGTGAGCGAACTGCTGACGTTGCGTGACCAGGATCGACCACCAAGACGCCACCAACGTTGACGAGAAGGGCATTGCATTCACCATCCGCAGCGTCTTCATCATCGACCCAAAGAAGACCATCCGTCTGATTCTCTCTTACCCAGCTTCGACTGGTCGCAACACTGCTGAGGTCCTCCGCGTGATTGACTCTCTCCAGACTGGCGACAAGCACAGAATCACTACTCCAATCAACTGGGTACCAGGTAAGCTGCAGAAGACGCTAAGACGTACAAGGCATTTCTAATCTTGTTGATGACAGGTGACGATGTGATTGTCCACCCATCGGTCAAGAGCCCCGAGGCCGAGAAGCTGTTCCCGAAGATGAACGTTGTCAAGCCATACCTCCGTTTCACTCCACTTCCAAAGGAAGAGACTTCTGCCAACGTATGGTGAGTATAGCAGCGGGCATACAGATCGGCGGATGTCTTCTCCAAGAATACATACTAATGCGTCACAGACTTGGTGAAACGATGTTCAAACACGTTTGGGGCCAGGAATGGGGAACTTCGATCAATTGATAGCTGCTCTCGAAAGAGCGCTACTACAAGAGCTTGCCATCCTTGATGATACCTCCGAAAATGCGTTTCTGCTACTACTAGATGAGGAAGGAGCTTGAATTAGGTTAGCGAGCGCGAATGAAGAAGAGAATTATTAAGCCAAAACCCCCTCATTGAGTACGAAGACATGTTGCAACGTCTTGCCCGTACCGTATCCTTGCTGTGCTTGGTAGAAGCTTCCTGAAAGACTGCGCGGAGATCCAAGTTTCACGCAATCCAGCGGTCCGCACACAGCCTGACAGCTGGGGAAAGGCAATAGTGAGCGCCACTCCCGGATCTCAGACGTGGATCCTGCGGCTGCTCGATTGGCTGGCACATGAGAGTATGCCCCTCGAGCTGCGCAAAGTAGTAGTGTCCGAATAATGTGAATTTTGAAGTGCACCATGGAGCCGAAACATAGCAATTTGAAGCCGCTGACCTAAAAAGGAGAGCAGGGGCAAGCCTTACCAGGCAATCCCCGAGCGTCTGTTTGCATGCTCACTTTGAAGAAATCATCAGTAGGCTCGCTTGGAACGGGTGTGTCGGGAATACAGTACGATGCGGAAGCAATACAGTAGTGATGATGACGGCATTGGTGAACGAGTGTATGATAGTTCTAAAGGGCCGGGCGTCGTTCCATGGGACGAGCATCGAAGTGCATGCCAGGACGACGGTCGCCGGGGCTTCCACGTTCGTTGCTCGTGTTCTGTTGACGACGACCGACCAGTGGGATGAATTGCTTTGTTATGCGCGGCGCTCAAATGTACAGCCGAGGGCGTTGGTGAATGGGCGGAAGGTTACGTGCAGCTCAGCCGGCGAACTGCTGTATGCAGCCGATGATGCAGCAGATTGACAGCTGGGGCATTATTATTGCGGTTCAGTGTGCGACAATGTCTGAGCACATTCGGCGGCGCGAGTGTATTGCACGGCAGGAAGTCGTTCGCCAGGGACAATTGAAAATTCATGTGATGTACCAGAGATAGTAGTCTAGGTTCTATGGAGTGGGTCCTGGCAGCGCAAGGCGAAAGTCTAAAAGCCCGGGAGCGCTAGACCATTTGCAGCGCACAAGCGCACATCCATTCAACGACGCAGCACTTGGGTGAATCTGATGTGATGGAGTGAGCCTCCGCCAGTACGGCAGCACAGCACAGCACAGCACAGCACGCATTCAACGCCGCCGCCAACCCGACAAGGTGAGTCTCTTACTTCAGCCTTCTTTAGTGCGCCACTCCATCGCACCCACTCGGTTATTATTCTGGCCCCGTATCCCTGCCGTCGCGAGGAAACAAACACACGATGCAAAACATCCGCCAGCATGGCACAGCAGCATACCTGCATATCGACTGTGGACGGGAGCGCCGTCAAACAAGGCTCTTCCGCCTCCGCCTCCACACTCTGCCCTCTCCCATATACCCACCTGGTCCGCGCGTGGGGGACGAGCGTCCTAGCCACCGGCGGCGACGACGACGACGGCTTATGCAGTCCCGACTCCATCCTTCCTCCTGCACGGCGCTTCTAACATCCCTCTGCCTGCGTTGTCGTGCGCGTTGAGTACCAAACATTTATTATTATTATACCTCCCCTACGCATTGGACAGTTAGGCTTCCAGCTGACCACAGATGTCGTTCCCTCTAGGCGTCATTGCCTACCCAGCGGCCGCTGCTCCGGAGGACGGCAACTACACCTCCAAGAGCAGGCCTGTATCGAGAAAGTCGTCAAAGGCCACTTCGATTGAGTCAAGACCATCAACCAGCCGATCTTTGGATAGAGAAAGATCATTCCTCGGCAAGACGAACCCCGAAAAGACTCCGCCTGTGCCAAAGTCTTCGCGCTCCTGGGTGTCTGCTTTGACGAGGGAGAGGAAGCCTTCTGTGCCTATCCCGGAAGTTCCTCTGCTCTCCGACGCAAAGACAGAGCGCTCAGCTTCACTATCCACCGCCAGCGACGGAACTTCACCTCACGATTCCTTTGACTTCTCATCACCTACAGCATCTTCCAACAGGTGCCCGTCCAGACCGAAGCACGTGCCCATTGTCATTCCGGATCTATATTCTTACGTGCCGGCCTATCTGCCTGAGCCTGGATCTGGATCATTCAATTACTCTACAACATCTAGCAGTTCACCAATATCGCCACAGCGGTTGACTCCTCCGTCTTACGAGACGCGCTCCGCCAGCTCACGTTCATCACCTAGGCATGTGGAGCTGAAGATCCCAGAGTTTGCGAACCCGTACGCGAGAAAGCATTGTGCCCTACCACCACTTACGAAACCCGCCACCACCAGTCCTTACTTCGATATCACTCAACTTTCACCGCCCGACATGTCTGAGGCCACACCCGAATCCAGTCGAACCAACACGATGGACTCCAACACGTCTGTACCTTCTCCAGACAAGCTGCACGCTAATGATGATGGCCATGCATCAACGTCCAACCTCAGCGCACAGAGTAGTCAAGTGAGCTTGGTGGGAATGCGGTCGGAGTATGAATCCGCTTCGGAGGCAGAATCAACCGCTGAAGATGATGCTGCAGACGGTCCGGGATCTCATACTCCATCTCAGTCGACGAGTTCTGCAAACCCACAGGTAGCACCAGCAGCCAGCACTGCGAACTTGTCCGGTCTGGTGTGCAACGTACATCGCACCACTGGAAAAGAGCCGCACCCGCTAGTTGGAGCGACAACGACAGTGCTTGGAGACAAACTCTATGTCTTTGGTGGTCGACGATTATCGAGGACCAAGCCTCAGCTCACCGCAAATCTGTACGAACTTGACCTCATCCGGCGACACTGGACCAAGCTTGAGACGAAGGGCGACGTTCCACCGCCGCGTTATTTCCACAGCGTATGCGCGCTCGGTGACACCAAGCTGGTATGCTATGGTGGTATGTCCCCTGTACCGGCACCCGAATTGAGTGCAGAAGCACAGCCAGAGGTGATCGTAATGTCAGATGTCCACATTTACGATGTGCCTTCTCGAACATGGACACGAGTCAACACGCCTGATGCTCCCCAAGGTCGTTATGCGCATTGCGCGGCAATCCTTCCCTCTGCTGCTGTGTTTGGCTCACGCGATGCACCGACTTCTGCCTTGCATCACAACCCCGAAGGTGACAACCCGAATCAAGGGACACTTGGTGTCAACATCGATGGCACTGGAGGTGCCGAGATGGTTGTGGTAGGTGGCCAAGACAGTGCCAATCACTACATCGAGCAAGTGAGCGTTTTCAACCTGCGCAGTCTGAAATGGACTGGCACCACAGGAATGGGACGAAGCTGCGGAGCCTACCGAAGCGTCGTCACACCACTGACATCCATGTCTGCTACGCAGATTGGAGCTGGACCTCATGCAAGGAGCGATATCGAGGAAGAAGACGATGATGCTACACCCACCACAATCGGTTCTGGATCGCCCATGCTGATCTATTCCAACTACAACTTCCTCGACGTGAAATTGGAGCTACAGGTACGCTTGACCGACGGAACTTTAACAGAGAAGCCAATGCAGACTGCCGTCTCGCCACCAGGTCTGCGCTTTCCCAATGGAGGCGTGATAGACAATCACTTCGTGGTTTCCGGTACTTTCCTGACTTCATCAAAGCAGGAATATGCCTTGTGGGCGCTGGATCTGCGAACATTGACCTGGAGTCGAATAGATGCCGGAGGCAGTATTTTCAGCCAAGGCAGTTGGAACAGAGGTGTTCTGTGGAGTCGCCGAAACGCTTTTGTGATTCTGGGAAATCGCAAGCGAAGCTTAGTGGACGACTACAACAACCGTCGCATCAACTTTTCCAACATTTGCGTAGTCGAACTTGAGGCGTTCGGCCTGTACGAGAACCCACGCACGGCTGAACCAAACTCGTCCTACCTCTCTGCCAGTGCGATACCCCCGCCATTGGTTCCACAACAGTCGAAGGAGGATGCTGCTTTTGGCAGACTGCTCAGTTCCGCGGCAGAAGACATCGGCGCCCTTGCACTGCATGTGAAAGAGCTCGCAGATATGGACTTTCTTGCGATCGACGGCACTCGTGTACCTGTGAACTCACGCCTCATATCACGCCGTTGGGGTCCGCATTTTGTCACTCTCTTGCGAGAGTCATTAATGTCCGCCACAGGAGACTCCGATGCTGCGACTCTCCGGCCACAGGCATCAGGCCATCCCTCACGGAACTCAAGCATCACCATCACGGGCTCAGCATCTGTCACATCTGGTGGCACCACGCTCACAAACAATAGCAACTCCATTGAGACCGGCGTGCCCGACACACGGACAGCGCCTCCGTCGACGCGACCGAGACTATTGTACTTGCCGCACACTGCACCTACTTTGCATGCGTTGCTACACTACTTGTACACTTCCACGTTACCAGCACCACCGCATCCATTGGCAACGCCTCAGATCTTCTGCTCACTGCTACAACTCGCCCGTCCCTACAAGATCGATGGCCTGCTCGAAGCGACCATTGAACGTCTGCACCAATGTCTCGATGGCCGAAATGCTGCTGCAATCTTCAACGCTGCAGCCATGGGCGCAGGAGGTGGCGACAGCGTACACTTCACTGCCCCTGCTCGCAGCATACCATCTGAGCACATCCCAATCCGCACACACAGTCTCGCCGGTTTGGAAGGCCTTCTGGCCAATGGCTCTGGCTCTGGCTCTCGCCCCACACCTGGCCTCCGAATCGACACCGAGATGGCGAACGGTCGGAATCCACGCAATACGCTACGACCGGGAGAGCTACCGACAGCTCACGAAGACAACGAAGAGGAGCCAATGAGTGCTGCTACAGATGCCAGCATGAGCGAGAGTGAAATGAGCCTCAGCTCTCGTTTGAGCAGAAAAGAGAATCAGGATGTGTGGAATGGGGCCTTGAGCTCAGTAGTTGGGCTACAAAAGCGAGGCCTAAGAGGCTTGATGGAAGGTAGGAGGATGCGCGAAAGAGGTCGTGATGGACTTGAGGCTGGCAGGGTCGGCCTGGGTATCGCTTAAAGGTTTCATATGTGATGTGCGAAGGAGAAAGGCATTGACATTGAGGTGTTATGGGGAGAGGCAATCGCTTTTGAGATACCATGGCTGAATGATAGCCAAAAAATTTTGGACTGTACTTTTTTTTTCCGGACAAGCGTATGGAGGACGTGGAGAAGGAAAAGAAGGAATAGGTGGAGGATATCCTGAAATAGCGTTCACTGTACCGTTCACTGTCCGTAGATGACTAATTTCGGATCGAAGACTCATCCCCAGATACAACACAAAATCGGGCGGGTATGCTGTTGAAAAAGAAAATAGGTAGGTTCGATACAATGTGATTTCATCTCCAATTCATTGATTCTCATCTAGGTCATACATGTATACTCACCGGCAGATAGAATGAGGCCCGCTCATTCGTCCACCATTGTCCGATCCTCGCCTGCGAGATCTTATACGGTAATCACCAAGTCCGTACCTAGTGCTCACCCCCTGGCATGTGCGCACGAGCAGCATCAACCGAGTTCAACGGCCACTCCAATGATAAAGTATCCGGATGTTCATAGGCAGTGAGCACGTGCAAGATCGGGGGTGCTACTTCCGAGTGCCTTCGACGGCGTGGAAGGTGTGCTGCTTCCCGACGAACGTCCAGATGCGATGCAACCTGTACACTGTCACCCTCGAGCGCGAGCAGGTATGTATCCACAATCGGTCTGATCCTGGGGAATTGCTGCCATGCCGCGAGCGGGAGTGTGTCGAGTAGGATGTGGATCTCTGCTGTCTGGCGAGCAGGCGGCATGGCTTGAGGGTCGTCGAGATGAAGGGTGTAGATGTGCAAGGTGTGCAGAAGCATGTGCGCAAGGGCGTAGAGATCTTCGAACCAGTCTGGTAATTCGAATTCGAATTCGAATTCGAGGAGGAGGCTGTCAAAGTAGCCAAGCGTATCGGAGAGCTCGAGACGATCGATCATCCGAATTCTCTGCTCGGGACGCACGTCCACATCTGTGATGTCGAATGGGTCTTCCAGAGTCTTCATGGCATCCACATCCCGCTGAATGTTGTCAATCACAGCCCGCTGAATGTTGTTAATCGGATCGTCGAAGATGGCTCTAGCATCGCCTTTCCTGCCGTATTTAGGACATCCTTGCGGATTCTCCCAATGCGTCGAAGGATGCTTCGCAGGCTCGCCGCAAATATAGCAGAATTCTGTTTCGCAGGCAGACACTTCGCAGATCATGTGATTGCAGCCGTCGATCTGTGACACAGGAGCTTTGCAATCTGAGTTCGGGCAGAATTGATAGTCCTGGCCTCGAATCAGACCATCGAATGGATCTGGTTGATCAATGTCCATCGCGTCTTCGCAAGTATGGTCTCGGGTATCAGCGAGGCGTTTGCAGTGAGCGCAAGTAAAGTTGCCGCACTTGCATGTCTTGATGACCATAGCCTCGTCGGCTGGACCGAGGAATTCATCGCAAGTGGATGAGGCACAGTAGACGCGCTGCGTAGGCAGTATTGCGTACTCCGCCATGCGGGCATGGAGCTGCTCGAGGAAGTCAGCAGAGAATTGACACTTGACCGACTCGACCGTGATGTGCTTGCCTGCCCACTTGGGCTGCTTCGTTTCATCCTTGAGGAAGGCTTGGAATTGCGATCTAATGCCATCATCGAAACATTCTTGACATATGTCACAGGAGTGGATGACTGCAGCTGGGCGGCCAGTGACCTTTTCCATGCATGCAACGCAATCGAATGTCGGGTTGCTAAGCGGATCGACACGCATCGCAGAGGGTGAGGATTCGGTGGTAATTTCTGGCATCTCGAATGCGACAGATGTTTTTGCGGTGATAGCAGAGATGTTTTTTGCCGTGGTAGCAGAGATGTCTTTTTTTGCCGTGGTAGGGGTTGTTCTTGGATATTGATCTGATTCTCAAAGAATTGAGAATGCAAAGCAATAGAGTCGTAATTCTGAATTGGATGAGGCAGGAAGGCCAGCAGTGCGAGCTTTATGTAGATTCGTCGCCCTTCTTGATACAGAGAAGCACAATGTCGAGGTGAGTTGAGTAGCAAGAACAAAGCATTCTTAGTCCCCGACAAAGCATTGACGGAGCGCTTTGATAGTTCCAAAGAAAAGTTCGAAACAATTCCATTCTATCATGCGGTCTCGTCTACAATCATGCGGTAAGAACAAAGCGTTGACGGAGCGCTTTGAGAGTTCCAAAGAAGAGTTCGAAACAATGCCATTCTGTCATGCGGTCTCGTCTACGGCGTGAGCTGGGCATTCCAGTATAGCTCGTGAGAGTACCAAACCATTTTCATCAGCATATGCGATGCTCAGGCGGCCGCCAAGGTACTCCTAATGCTGCAAAAATCTTCTTCTCGTCTTTTCCCTCGACCAACGTACCGTCAGTGAGCTTAATACGTCCTTTACCTCGCATCACATCCCTGTAAAGCCCACGTTGATTGAGGCGCATCCCTTTCGTGCTTGCCAGTAGCCTCAAGCTACGATTGAATATGTCGTTGCCCGTGAAATAGATGAGTGCTGCCCCAAGCTCATCTGATGGTACCAGGAGAAAGTCGAGACGGCGCCAAATTTTGCTTCCGGGTAGACAAGAAGCGCCGTGCCATTTGCTCCCATCGTCGCGAGCGGTAATAGCAAGGCTGGCGACAAGAAAGCCCTTCGCGGTCAATCGGGGTACAAGTTGGCCTATGAAGATGTTGCGAAGATGGTCCGGTCCAGTGTCGGGGCGTGTGATGATGCAGTCGATATCGCCTGACGTCGCAGAGCCACGTCGAAAGGAGCCACCGATGATCACTTCGAAAGCAGGATCAATGGCTTGCAAGGCGCGGCGCACGATACTGCCATGTTCAGCGACCTCTGCACGAGGAATTCGCGCCTGAAAGTCTTGGTAGTGTTCTATTCCAATACGCTGGTTCGCTGTAAGCTCTGCTTTCTCCATGAGCTCGTCCAGCGTTTGATATCCCTGCTCTACCCATTCCGTGGCTTTCTTTGGCCCAGCACCATATACCCCCATGAACGTCTGCAAAACTTGATCTTGAGGTTCTGCCTTGGCGTTGTCGAGTCGTCGCAGCCGATTTGTGAAGGCAATCTCCTCTATCTTCTCAGCTAATCGCGGGCCGACGTTTGGTAGGGCTCCAGCTTCTTCTTTGGTGCTCACCTTGACTGAATGATTGCGTAATGTTGCAATGGCCTTGCGATACGCCCTGATGCGCCATTCATCTCCAATCTGGCCGTAGTAGTCTGCCATTTGTTGAAGCACGTCAATCGTAGCTTCGTTCGGGTTGCCCGATTTGTTGCCATCGTGTTTTTGCATGCACTGCCATTTCTCTTGCTCTCGTAACCTTTTCCGCTGAGTCTTACGTTGTGTCAAAAGTTTGAGGCCCTCATCGTCTGCTAATGGACCTTCCGAGCTGGTTGGCCGGCTGTTCGCCTCTTCATCATCGAAAGGTATGTGTTGAAGCTGTCTCGCCCGTGCAATTGCATCATCTAGCTCTTTGCTACTGTCGATGGTCGTGTCGATGAAGCTCGTAGGGATAAGACTAGGCTCCCGCTCCCTAGCAAAGTCACTCACTGCTGTCGATTCCATGCTGAAGCCTTCTCTCGATGGCGTCTCCGCTCTACGAACGGTGATGTCCTTGCCAGGCGGCTTCAGGTGCAGAGACTTGTCCGATTCTGAAGATTCAGCAACGGTGACTGATGGCCTTGTAGATGGCACTTGGGCCTCCAACCGCTGGTGGCCCTTGACTGCAAATCGCGGATGTGTTGGGTCTAAAAGTGTCCTATAAGCCAGGCATTCTGCTGGCCAGGCCTCTGATACTGCCGTGACTTGAGTGGGTAGCTGCTCTACTTGAAGCCACTTCAGCAGAGAGGCAAAATCCATATTCTTGTCTGATATGACATGCGTTACCTGATCGTCAAGGTCGCGCTGCCAGACAGCACCATACTCACGTGCTTTATTGATTCGCATACGGCGAACTGGATTCTTGTCATCATTTGGAAAGAAGAAGAAGACTAGACCGCGGAAAATTTGTTGGTCCTGTGGTGCGCTTCTGAAAGAGCTTTCACGTTTTCTCTTTCCAGTCACTGGCGCTGGCGCTGCAGGTTTTCTTGCGACGTCGCTGACGCTTTTCTTCAGGGTGCTGGGCAGCGGATGCTTGTCTCGAGAGGCATTGAGAGGATCAGTAGACGACGGACCGATGTTGCGAGCTGATGCGCGTGAGTCCAAGATGGTGTCTGAAGTTGAGCGTGCTAATGCTCTCGAGTCGGCTCTCTTCTTCAGCGCTTGCTCAGAAGCTCTTCGTCCTTGATCGGGCTCATCATCGCTGTCGTCAAGATTCTCGAAGATGTCTAATATCTGCTTCTTCTCGAGCAGGTCGGATTCCATTGCTGGAGTGCAATCAGCGGTGTTGAGGCAGGGATCTTCTTAAGCTTAACACCTTATCCATGATGCATAGTAATAGCCTTACTAGAGATTCTTACAAATCATCGAAGGAGGACTTGAGGCTGTAGGGCTGTAGGGCTGTAGGGCGAAGTCGCGATTCGAACGGCAAGACCCGCTGACAAAAGTACACGTTCACGACAAATTATGTCCCGAGTACTTTCTTCTTCTGAGATACGCACTACATCTGCAGAACATCGCTGCAAGCATCATGTACGGTGAACAGGCCAACAAACTCGTTGAAGATGCCAAGCGGACTCGAGGCCTGCCAAATCTCCCGCCATATGGAGCAACGACCGTACGTGCAGTGACAAAGGAAGTCCGCGATCTGGAACGCGAAAACATTGCTCTTCTGGCTCCCTACAGCTCAGGAGACTCGCAAAGCAGCCATGGCACTCAAATCAAATCATCCTTCAATCCCGCAGACGATCCGTCAATGGCATGCGCATTGCTGGTAAATCACATGTCCATGCGCCGCAACAAGCGATGTCTTCTAGCATATCACAAGACCCGCACGGACAAGCTGGAAGCCATGTGCTGGGAAGGCGTCGATGTCGCAGATCTAGCCTTGGCTTCTGCCCAGGCTTCATCTTCTGGACGCCAGGATGGCAATACCAGCAGCATGAGTGCAGAAGAGGAACAATATGTTCATCATTACAGCGACCTCCTTGCCGCCTACAAAGGTCAGTGGACCGACATCGATCTCACTGGGAGTCTGGAGCCGCCGAGAGATATCTTCATTGATGTACGAGTCTTGAAGGATGCCGGCGAAATCCAGACCGAGTATGGCTCGATCACCTTGACCAAGAACAGTCAGTTCTATGTTCGACAGGGTGATGTTGAGAGACTCATTCAGCAAGGCTATCTTGAACGCTTATCGTGAACGCTGTCACACTTGAGCCTCTGCTGAACGTGCCAAAGGACACTGGCAAATACTTGCCATGCGCATGGAGGCCACCCTCGTCCGAACACCGAATCCGGCTATTGAGTCGTCGTGCAGCATTACAACCTGAGATACGTCCTCTATGAGCTCCAAGCGACTATGTCGATGATCAGCATGGAGTACCATCTCCACAGCTAAGATGTCGTCTTGCGGCACGGAATCTGAACCATATCCACCAAAATCTCCAGACGACCATGTTCCAAACCAGAAACATCAGGCCAGTCTCAATGCATCAAGAGCCTCGCCAACCGCTCTTCCCCGCTCCTCGCCGGACCAGCTACGTGATCGGCCATCGTCAAGGAGTAATCCTTCAACACCTGACTGCGCCATCCGACTTCTGCTCTTTGCCAAAAATCTTCCCTTCTGGCCTGACGCCTCAGATCCTCAAGACTGGCGCCGTTGAGCACCACCTGCTCCAAGATGCACGAAGTACAGGGAAATGTTACTCTTCGGGGCATCGTGAATCTGACCTTGCATAAGGGTGAGCGATAACATCTTCTGCGCAGGTGTGAGGTCAAATGGTTACAGGGTGTGTAGATGAAGACGTCAGAAAGGCACATATTCGCTCGTTGGAATTTTGACTCGTGAGGTGGAAAGAAGGTCTGGTCTGTTTTTCTTTAATATCATTACAGCTGCAAAGCGATCGATCTAGAGATGTCACACGATATCGATCTCATCTTTGCTAATGAGCGTGGCAGCTAAACCACAGTATCCAGCTCCGACGCAAGCAATCGAGATCGCGTCACCTTTCGTGACGCGACGATCAAGACGCTCTTGCTTTCCATGATCCCGGTTGTGAATGTATCGCATATCCACCCCATCACAGTTCGGTACGAATCTTCTTCTCTGCAAGATGGACTGCAATCTTTATTTCGACCTCGCACAATTCTGATTTGATGTCAATGAACTCTTTGAGCTCGTCCGCATGACGACCAATTGCAGTGCGAACATTATCGGCAGCACCATAGATGCGCTTCAGCTCGCTCTGTCCTCGCATGACTCCTGCTTCGTCCTCGACAACTTTCCTCAATTTAGACAGATCATCCTTGCTCTCAATCACACAGGCTTCAAGGTTTGCTTTTTCCGCCAAGAGCTCGAGATACTTAGTGTCGAGTGCGAAGAGATCGGGATACCGCGACTGCAGTTTCGTGAGGGCCTCTACCGTGACGATGATCTGCGTGTCTGAGACGCTTGGCGTATTCTCTGGCGAAGGACTTGGTGCCGGCTCGTTCTGTAGTCGCTGGAAATGGCTTTTCATTTCCTGCTCAAATTCCAAGTCCTCGTCACTGCACGTCTGACTGTGAGCTTGCGACGTCTTCTAGCCGTCTTTCGAAGCAGGCGTCGCTTCTTTGTCGTCCTGACTCGAAGTCCCCTTCCCAGGTGCCTCGGAAGACGTCGGGGCTGGAGGCAGCATGCACAACCATGCCATTAACGAGTGTATTTTCAGTGTACACCAAACATGTAACAGACCATGTTTATCAAATAATTCCGCAAGTTGTACAGCGAGGGTCATGATCTCGGCTTGCCGGTCTGGGTCTGTAACACTGCTCAGGGAAGGTTGAGGCTCGCCCGATCCAATATCTTTGCCGCCCAACATTCTGAGAACGAATTGGATGCCTCTCTTGTAGTTTTCGATGTTACTAGACGGCGTTCCTAGGGAGGAGTCGGTGTTGAGTGCTAAGATCGTCAACTGGACAAAGAGCACCCGTTGTGCCTCCTTGGGCAAAGCATCAATGGCCTGTTCGGTGATGAGCCGTTGATAGTAATTCACGCGCATCGCTGCTGTACCAGAGCCAGGAAACGTAGCTATCCCAACTGCCGACGTCGCCAATGTGCTCAACGCACCTTTCCAGTCGAACTTCGGTCGTCGGTCGTCCTCTGCTATAGGCTTGCCATCTGCAGGCATGAGTTTTTCATCGACTGGTTCTGGCGCTTTCGCGTCGAAGGAGGTGGAGGTAACGTCTTTGGAAGCTTTTGCAGGAGAGTCGCTTTCTTGAGCGTGTTGGGCAGGTCCTGTCGTATTGGTAGACATTTTCGGCCGGTCATTAACAACTGTGTCGTCTTAAGTGTGACATCGGTTGTACAGATAACACTGTATTGCTGGATTCCAGTGGCGGTGAGGATGGAAGTTGTGCTTGATATAGATGCTGGCGTGTTGAGGGCGAGTGTATGTTTGGAGATGTTGAAGCTTCTTCTGGCCGGTCTCGAATCGGGATTTGAGTATAGTCAAGACCTTTGGGCGACTGCTTCCTCGATAGCTCGTGCACTTCGATCTCATCTGAGGAAGGAGGTGTTTGTGGTTGGCACAGCAACGGCCTGGCAGGTTGAGATTGCATGAAGTAGCCAAAATATCCGCCGTTTGCTTGGCGCGACTCTATCAAAGGAGTAGTGACGGCTTCGTACGCTTCCTCTGTGAGGGCGCTAAGCTCCCAGGCTCGACCGCAGAGCTCGCACACAGTCGTAGAATGCAATGTGCGGCGTACGTGCGGAATGCATAGCGATGGCAGCACACAACGCTCGACCAGGATTTGGTCTTCGCCTCCACAGATGTAGTGGATGATGTCGATGAAACACATGCTGTTCAAGAGTCGCGCGCGTCGTCGTTGTGGGAGAAACTGTATTGGTTGAAGGCAGAATGATTTATCTTTAGTTGTCAATTGCTTATTTGAGATTTCAATTCGTCGGTGTTACAGGTTGCGGAAAGTAGTTGGGAGCGTTCAAATCAAGCTTGAGCTTCGCAAGTTGTTTGGTGAATGTGGTACTAAGCGCGCAGTAAGCAATCAGTGTAACACCGAAGTCGACAACACGTGGTCTCATCAGTGGCTTCCTGGAGTGAAGCTTGCATTCAGCAAGCACATACCAGGCCAATGTTCCCCTTCACTGCACTCTCGACTACTCTTGTTTCTAATGTCACTGCTTCACAGCAGCAGCAGCGGCCGCGTGGGCAAAACTTGCTCGGATAGCCCCAACATCGTTCATCGTGTTTACCATGTTGAAACCCAAGTTTACATATCTCTTGGCCTGCTCTCCACTGCCAGTGTATATGGCAGTCCATTTGCCGGCCGCTTGGGTCGCAGCATGGATTTTCGAGATTGCATTTTCGAGCTCTGGAGCATATACGCCAATGTTCTCAGGTGGGTGTCCGATACCTAGCGACGAACAGGACGCATTAGCAGGCTTGAATCTGATTTCGATTACCATGACACCTACTATTGCCGAGATCTACCGGGCCAATAAAGCACACGTCGATTCCTGGGACTGCAGCGATCTGATCAATCTGTTCCAGCGCCGAAGCAGTTTCAATTTGCACTATCACCACGATGCTACTGTTGGCTTCCTGAAAGTACTGCGATATACTGATTTCTTTGGGGTTTGAAACTTGCTCGGCGAACTTTTCCATGGCAAACGGCGATCCCAGTCCTACATGATGCCTCGGTCATTATATCATATGCTTATATAACTGAATCTAGTAATCATGAACGTACCTCGATTCCCATTCGGCGGGAACTTGCTGAACTTGACGACATTCCTGGCGTCTTCGACGGACTGGAGCAAAGGAATAATGATACCATGGGCACCAGCGTCGAGAGCGCGTTTGATCATCCAATGCTGGCCATCTGGAAGTCTTACAACAGGCGAAACACCACAGGCTGCTATGGCTGCGACGGACTCGTGCATTTCTGCATCGCTGATGTTTCCATGCTCCGTGTCCACGCAAATCCTTGAACGCGACGACTCAAAGGTCAGCCATTGTCTGAAGCCATGAGTGTCTCAGTACTCAGCGCTTCCATACCAATCAAGACCAGGAGTTCGTGCTATAGCTCTGCTGAGATTGGCTCCTGGAAGCATCTGCCATCCACCCAGACTGGGCCCTCCACTCTTCAGGGCTTTCTGTAGTCTATTCGCAGCCTGCATTGTGATGTGGAAGCTCTAGTCGCCGCTAATATGAGATTCGGTAGGTTGCTCAAGAACCGAAAAATTGCAAGTTATTACTGTAGCTCGCCTCGCTCTGCTGTATAGTATGTGAAGCGTTCATGGAGGGGCTCGGTACTGTATTCGGCAATGCGGCGGGCAAGCAAGCAAGATGTGTGAAGGAGTGTGGCAATTCACATCTTCTCGACTTCATCCATGACTCTTTCGAGCTGCTCTTCAGTGAATCGATGCTTGAGCTTACGCGCCGAGGCAGTCGTCTCGTCATGTTGTGTTTGGAGAATAGCGGTACGATCAATATGGACCTGCAAGGCCTTGAGCTAGGATGCATGCGAGACTTCGTACAACACTTACGACAGGAATATCCATCTCATACAGCTTCTTCCATCTGCTATTTTCCGGAGCCAAGATGTCAACTTCGCGATAGTCAAAGTGCCTACGGTCCCACACTCTCGACATTACACCCTTCACAGAGTGACATAGTGAGCAGTGATGATGAGTGAACAGCGTTAGTCTAAGACTATGCTGTAAGAGGGCTCTCGTCGCCCTCATCGTTCCGTGAAATTTAGCACAGTTCTCGTGATGAGAGTAGTCAGATGTAGTCGTAGAATACCAACGCGAAGGTGTTTTCACGC
This sequence comes from Pseudocercospora eumusae, assembly GCA_001578235.1. Classification (NCBI taxonomy): domain Eukaryota; kingdom Fungi; phylum Ascomycota; class Dothideomycetes; order Mycosphaerellales; family Mycosphaerellaceae; genus Pseudocercospora; species Pseudocercospora eumusae. Next base: position 38,589 of record LFZN01000022.1, on the reverse strand, counting down.
GATTCAGCCGCCACGCCACGCCACGCCACGCCGTGCTTTCTACAGTCTTCTAGACGTCTTCTGGCAATTTAGAATACCACATGCACATGGACGAGAAGTGAATCGCCCACTGATCACTCGCTCGCTATACATGCCACAGATCATGGCCGAAGCGCAAAAGTGTGTGCACAAAGGCTGTGGAAAGGTATTCACGGATGCAGACGAGGATTGTGTGTACCATCCAGGGTGAGTAATAATGAGCATGGTGTCGTGTGTCTGGCGAGGCACCTTAATGAACATGCCTGGGCGTCAGGCGGCAGCTAGTTCTAGCAGGTGAGCAAAACCAGAATGGCTAACCATATGCCCGAAACAGGCCACCGGAATTCCACGAAGGTCAGAAAGGTAGGCCCGCCTCTCATCAATCAATACTTCTCATCGACACAAACAAGCTGATTACGAGACAGGATGGAAATGCTGCAAGCCTCGTGTGCTCACCTTCGACGACTTCATGAACATTCCACCGTGTACTACTGGCAAGCATAGCACCGTCGACGAACAGCCTGCTCTCGCCGAGAGACCCAAACAGACAGCCGAAGAGCTCGATGCCAAGATCAAGGCTGCTGCTGCTCCGACACCCGCCTCGAACGACTCTTTACCTCCTCCTGTTGCAAGAACGCCCGTTGCTGCGCAGACTCCGCGAGGCGCCACTCCTGCACCGCCTGAAGATGAGGACGACGATCCAAGCATTCCTGTGCCAGACGGAGCCACTTGCAAGAGAAAGGCGTGTGGAAAATCATACAAGGCAGGTCAAAACAGAGACGAAGAAGAATGTGTGCATCATCCCGGTGCAGCACTGTTCCATGAGGGAAGCAAAGGCTGGACATGCTGCAAACGCCGTGTGCTAGAGTTTGACGAGTTCATGAAGATCCAAGGATGCAAGACAAAATCAAGACATTTATTCGTTGGGACGAAGAAGGATCAAGACTCGGAGGAAGAGCTCAAAGACGTCCGCAATGATTTTTACCAGACCGCAACCACGGTCATTGCCTCGCTATATCTCAAGAAAATCGACAAGGATCGATCCAAGGTGGAATTCAGCGACGACGGTACCAAGGTGGATCTTGACTTGCACACAAGTGACAAGCAGCATTATGCGTCAAAAATGGAGCTCTTCGGGCCGATCAAGCCTGGCGAGAGCAAGTTCAAAATTATGGGAACAAAGCTGGAGCTCACTTTGGCTAAAGCAGACGGCCGAGGATGGGCTGTATTACGAGCGGACGACCCTCACACAGGCGAGATCATTCAGGCTGGACGGGCGGGCCGCGTGTGAGTAGAGACACGGATAGGGAAACAGGAAGAGCATGATGAGTTGGCATTAGCGAAGGCGTTCTGTGGAGAGGTGACCGAAGAAGCCGCGGGAATGGCTCTTCCCTTGCATAGTATTACAAGTCTCTTACTGACAAGTGCTTGACTTCTCAAGTGCGAAATAGCTACTGGATCGAGATGCAACCGAGGCGACCTCAAAGGCTCTCGCTTCCAACTGACCATATTTAGAGACCACAACCAAAGAACAGGCCGAAATCAGGCAAAGTTGAGCATTGAGCGTCCATTTCCTGCAAAACCTCGATCCTTTAACCAAATCTTTAGCATGTACAGACTTCTGGAGACGTACGGCATGCAAAGAATTCCTTTGCATCGATCGCTCGCCAAGAAATGCTCTTTGTCATTAAACCACGCCAAGCTTTGTGAAGAACAATATCATGGGCCACCTCTACTACGCTTGCAGAACATACTCACGATCAGCTTTATCTCTACACACCAATTAAATATCTCACGATCCTCCACCGCCCATCCTCCACCCTCCAACAACACGAACTTACTCATCAACATGAGGATCCTCGCATTCCTCACCCTCCTCATCGGAGCAATCCTAGTCTCAGCAGACGACAGTTCAACCTGCCGCTCCAAACACCCAATCGCATGGCAAGCCATCAACCGTTTCTGCGCCATCACCAACATGCAAGTGCCATCAGGCTACGCAAAACAAGGCTACTCCACCGGCGGCGCGTCCGTGTGGATCGACGGCTCCGTGCTGAATGCTTGTCGTCCCGCCCAATGGGTTCCAAAACTCTACTGCCACAAACAATTCTATAGCATGTGTGCGCAATCCAAGGATCATGCGTTTTATGGGAAAGCCAATTGTCAGACGTGGAGGATCAAGTATAAAGCTGCGCCGAAGCCGAAGCCGAAGCCGAAACCTGCTGCGCCGAAGAAGACGAATTGGTTGGGTCAGCCGGGCTTGAGTAATCCTTTTTATACTAAGAGGCATGCGGAGGCTATGCCGGAGGCGACGGAGGTTTGATGCGGATGGCGGTGTCGATGTATTGAAGTAAAAAAAATGTAGAAGAGATGTTACGTCGAGATGACTTGGGTAACGAAGCTCAAATTGAACGAATTTATATATTAACGCCATTTGTGCCTTGCGGGATATCGTTTCGAATCCGAAAAAAAAAATTGGCAAATTGTCTATTCATCGGCAAAGCTTTTTTTTGAATTTCATGCTCATCAATCAACCACCCAACTCCCAAAGTCGCTCGATTTAATTATGCCCAGTATTCAGCGTAGTCTTGACGCCTTTCGACTCACGCTCCTTTTCTCGCTCATCGTATTTCAATTCCTCCTCGTCCTTGAATCTATCTCTCGATCGCATGCCAGGTGATGTGGCTTTTGTGCTGATGCCGCTACTCTTCTGACTACTCTCCTGTCCCTCACCGTCCCCATCCTGATCGCGCTTTTCCCGGCGTTCTCGCGCCATTCGTACTTCAGGCCTTTCGGGCTGTCCTCCCATAGAGCAAAGCACGACGTCCGAGTCTGCTGTGGGCGAATCCAGAACCATTAATTCGTGCTCCGTGAAGATTCGTGGTAGTATGACCCATCTTAGAGGAATCAACGCTATGATGATGACGGGGAACCCGATTGCGGCGATCGTTTGTGAAATTGCCACGCTTGAGAGCACGCCGAACATTTGGAAGAAGGTGAAGAGAAGGATCCTTCGTCTCTTCAGAGTGTTGCGAGGGTCGTTGGGATCGACGAATCGCTTCTCCTTGAGGCAGTAGAGTAGGTTTTGGGTGGTGTTGAATTCAGGAATTCCGCTCCAGCCGACGACGAAGAAGACGCCGCCGAAGAGTCCGAGTGGCATGGTATGCAAGACAATCAGAAGTGGGCCTGTCATACAGCCTACTAGAGCAAGACACATGAGGAAATGTGACACTCGCTGCTCGCGGACCTGCACTGCCTCAATCTTCTTGTGGTTCCGCTTGAGCCATTGGTCGTTAGGAGCATCGTCTTCCTTCTCCTTGGTCACGCTAAGCACATCAGTGTACTCCACCAACGAGTCGGTATGCACAGGCGCCTGCGGGACCAGACCGTTGGGCAATGGAATGCCGATGATTCCTGCGGCGAATGAGGTGCACCCGAGAAGGAAAAAGTCCCAGTGAAAGCCTGCTGGCTTCTTCAGCGGGAATTGCTTGGCTTGAGCTGTGAGTGAGCTGACGTTGTGATCGTAGTAGAAGAGCAGTGTGAGCAAGATTCCGATCGGCAGAGCAACGAACACCCACTTCACTGGCAAGTTCCAAAATTCGATCAACCATGGTCGGTCAAGGGTGGGATAGAAAGCTCGAGTGTGTGGGATTCGCGGTAGGCCAGCGTTCTTGATACGACCAGGTATGTGTGAGAATCCTGTCCAGAAGATTGTTGCGATGGGATACGCGTAGTCTGAGAGCAGCTTGCGATAGTATGGCTTGAAGAGAATCGTGTCGCCCATGTTCTCAAGCCAGGTGACCGTGGCCCAGAAGCATAGGGCGATGATGATACCGAGGTAGCCAGCGGCCAGATTCGATTGATCAAAATTAGCGACTAGCTCTTCAACTCCCTTGACTATTGGATACGAATCAGTGACATTCCCGGAATTGCGCCATACGGCCACTTACTCATGTAAATGATCGACACGTAAGTGCCGAAAGAATTGCTCGAGAAGTCGGTAATGTATCGCATGTAGTCACACCAGTTGAAAATGGAAGACATCCAATGCGTGATGGCAGCCCAGATGGCCACCCAAGCCAAGAACTCGGGATACAGATCGCGAATGCCTTGAGCGACGCAAATGTCGAAGATGGTGTAGTTGAAGAGCGAGATCAGACCAGTGATTCCGACGACAGTCAGAGGCTGACATGATAGCAGACTGAACACCAAGGCGGCCAAAGCAGAGGAGAACAGGGCTTCGTTGATGCCGAAGAAGCCATCCGTTCGTCTGGCCATGTCCAATTCGAATGCCAGCGCCGGCAGGAGATTGACGAAGAAGATACGAACAGTACCTGCCATTGTTCGATAGTTGAAGCCATCGGTAATGTCACTCCAGTAGTATGGAAGTCGTCGGCGAACATCCCAATACATGCCTCGAAAAGGGCGAAGGGTACGGTAGCTCTTCCATCCGGTCAGGCCATTCCATGAGTAGGGATCGTTGGCAAAGGGGCTTTCGTGTTGATCGGAGGCCATGGTGTCGATGCAGCACGTGTAGGTGGATGGCGCAAAGGAAGCAGAAAAGGCCGGGATGGTAGAAGTAGATATAGCGATGGTGCGCGCCACATAGCATTTTCTCCGCTCTATCAAAATCTAATAAGTTAAGTCGTCAACTGCGAAAAGTGTCCGGCTAGAAGGTACGGGCGTCGGACAAGGGTTCAAAAGGAAAACAAAGTTGCCAAGACGCCTCCACAATCGAGCCTTCCATTTGTCGATCGTCGTGCCTTCCTTCTTTCACCACTCGTGCCTTCCCATGACGCCTTCCGGCATGACATGCATATTGCCCTTTTCAGAATTTGCATCGCGACAACTTTTTCGGAAAAACTCCATCGCCAGCATTCTTCTCGCTCTCACAACTCCTAAATTCACCATCGACAAGTGTGGGTCTGAGCGGTTGCACCGTGCCTGTGTGTTTGTGTCTGTGACCGATGCACGGCCTGTGCCGAGTCTGCTGCCCGGGCAGTCCGCCAGCATGTGGTGTCGTCATTGGCTGCTGAAGCGAAAAATAAGTGAATGTTCGCCATCGGCCCGCTCCCAGAAATTACTGTACATGTATCGTATCGTCTCTCTGCTATTTCCAACACTCGTGGCACCAACGTGGTGTGTCTCACCAGGACACCGTAGATCCGTGCTTCAATGTCCTTGGCAAGACCCGTGCTGGTTGAACAATACTATGCCTTACGAGAAGACGACAGTAGACTGCTAGCACTTCCTAGTCCTTGCGAGATCCGTGTTCTTCTTCTCCGACTTCCAGCCCGTTCGCTGAGAACTCGATGAAAAAGAATTGGAAGAGAAACGTCCGTCAGATCAGGGATCATCGCCAGCAACAACTAGAAGCTATTGCCATAATGGCATCACCCCATTCGTCATCACCCGGAGTCCTCGAAGCCAGCAAGGTCCCATACAACGACAACGAAAGTGTCTCCTACCGGCCGTGTACCAACACCAACACCACGCTCCATGTTGAATGAGCGAATCCCTCAAATGACTGACACCATTCCAAATTCAGAAGATCCGAGCGCTACGCAGTGCCATCTCTGATTTGTGTCTCCAACTGGCAAGCAGTGGGTGGACTCCAGCTTCTCGCAATGAGGAAGCGAAAATGGTGTGCCATCAGTACCGCCATCTTCGGTTGTTCAATAGCCCAGGTGACAGCAAGACGCAGACTGCCCTTCCCAGTAGAACACCTACTTCTGGCTCTCTCAAGTCTGGAGGGACCTGATTCGACGAAGCGCTTCAAGCAAAGTCCCTGGAGAGGAAGTTGAGAAGAACTTTGTCTTGATCTCAGCCGCCGGATGACCACGCGGAGGAAGGGAGGGTGTTGGCTGTCTAGGTCTCGCATCGTACCCATGATGCTCGTCCTGTGCGAAGTCAGTTCAGGATAACGGAAGAGAGAGAGAGAGAGGAAGGCGACAGCAACATACCATACCGACTCATCGCGTCCGAACCTCCATACACTCTTTTCGATTCGGCGAACTTTTTTTCACCTCCAGCAGGGCGGCTATCCACTCCTCCCAGCAGGACTGGGCATAGACGCGTGGAGTTACTCTTGGCCCCCTTTCCATGGGCTCCGGAAGCAGAAGCCACATGAGTAGCAACGCCGATGCGGAGTGCTGTTGGATCCGATCTATCAGGACAAGTCGCTGAAGGAGTGCGGTTGATCTCCAACTGTGGCAGAGCGTCAGCGGCAAGGTTGTGAGTCTCATATGGCGGTGGGTATACGTACTGAAGAGCTGTGTGTCGCTCTCGCCAGAGGCACATTCGTTGTAGCAGATAGGCCACTGCTTGCCGCCGTCGGCATATCACAACCTTGAGAAGGAAGTGCTTGGGAGTTTTTTGAAGACCAGGCGAAGCAGAAACGCGACTTAAATTGTTTGTGGGCGGGATGACTCCAAGACGGGACGGCCCACCTGGGTTTGTTTACATTTGAGAAGTAGTGGGACGCTGACGCACAGAACAGCTTGTTTACAGCTGACGTAGATGACGTAGATGACGCGAAAGTTGAGGAAAGAGCTCGTACAGGTTTTGTGAGACTTGAGGATTCGAACCTGAATCCTTGATGAAAGAATTGCAGTGGTGGGAAAATGCCAAGGCTAGCATGTGAAAACTGAAGCTTGCTCGACCTCTCCGGCCAAGACTTGCCCCAACTCCCAAACGGCGCTGACAAGGATCACAATATCATACGGACAATGGCCATTACGGCTACTTCTACCGGCTTCTACATTGCACAAGTGACGAAGCCCATATTTGCGCAATGATCTGGCTTGACTGAACAGCTGAAGCATTCTCACAAGGCGGTCAGGTTTGCTTGGAATGCAATGTACTGGACACAATGGGATCATATTTCTGTCTAGAGCGTGTACAGCAAACCTGCCTCCATTCAAATATCGCATTGACCAGAGACTTTTGTGGCTCATGTTTCTCATCCAATCCACATGCGAACGGTTAGGCTCGGCACAACTCGTTCTTGTGCGCCTCTTCATCCACATGCCCTCGGGTCGCAATCATTTTTTTTTTTTGCCAAGAGCTAAAATACATCTTTGATTAATCTATACACTTCACCTCCTACACACAACAACACTATCAAGTCTCAAGACCACCATCCACCTGTAGCAACACACTCTTAACACTCAAGGGCTATCTATAACCATCAATATATCTCGGCAACATGGTAAATGACTACTCAAATCCTAACCTAGGAGCGGCGCTAAATCTCATGACCGTGGGATTGTAGAAGGGCCTAGTGTTTAGGATTTCGTCCGTGGTTTTTGGTTCGCGGATTTGGATCAGTTCCTGTTTAGGTTCCTTCCATCCTACGACCTTCCACCAGGTGTCCCATATACTCTCTACCGATGGCTGTTGGCTAGCTGTCGGTTTCCTGTAGGCGATGATGTGCCTCCAGGGAGCTTGTAGAGCTTTTCTTTCCTGACATGCTACGCTGACGATTCAGCATTCTTTGCAAGAGGAAAGGACAACGAAAGGATAGCTACCCACCTAAGCACATACGAACGTGCCTCGGGCGCGGCAGTGAATCTCCAAAAGAGTACGACACTCTTAATTGGCGACTGCTCTGAAATCCCCTTAATGCCAGAAGTCCCATCAAGATCCGAAGGAGCTATCGAGCACCTAGGAGTCCCAGTGGGTACGAACATCGGTAAAGAAATAGAAGAATTTTGGTTAGGTATCGCGGACGACTGCGAAGAAATCTGCGGGCGATGGATAAAGACTCGCCTCTCGCTAAGAGGTAGAGTTATGATCGGCAACTCCAAAATTATCTCCAAGATTCGATACGGACTCTTCCATTGCCCCCCACTAGAACAAAGCGAGATCCTATTAAGGATTGACCGCATGTACTAGAAGTTGATATGGAACGAAAAGAAACAAGGCCCTATCTCTAAGAAGGGCGCACTTCTCCACCGCGATTTAGGAGGCCTAGGATGCCAGCACACCGAGTCTATTAAGACTGCGACTAGGCTAGCTCTGATCGGCCGAATGGAAAAGCATCCAAACCTTCCATGGGTCCGCCTAGCGAAGGACATCATGTCGAATCTCCAAAACAGATCGACTACGCTTAAGGCTCCAGATCACGGCAAACCCGCCGTCCGCAGAGCAAAAAGAGTACCACTTTTGACCATCGATACCACGCTCAAGAATGGCGAGAAGCAAATCGCCAAATCGAGCTTCGACACCGGCTGCGGCAATGACGACTTCTTCGGCGCTTGCGAGGAGAAAGCCAACGTACTTCAAAAGATTCAGCCTGAGATCAAGACTCCATCGAAGAATGTCGATCGTTCTTCAGGGACTAAACGTACTTGAAGAGATTCAGCCAGAGATCAAGACTCCATCGAAGAATGTCGATCGTTCTTCAGGGACTGATCTCTGCCCAAGGCTTGCTCGAACAGGAGATGTGTGTCGACGAAGCGGGAAAGTTCGGCAAGCTTGGGGAGGACATGTTCAGCAAGGACGAGTACGGAAAGGCCAGGCAGGAGTAAGGCAATCGAGACGAGAAATGGATGAAGTGGAGTGCTGTGGCCGGGTGGTCTCTAGGCCGCAACCGACTCAGCTAACATCATCCAGGCTCGCCGCGACTGCAGCAGTCAGCTCGTGCAATGCACGCAAATGACTTCATCGGAGATTCTCCACCTCCAGGCCAGCTCCTCACGATGAATGGACCTCCGCCGTTCATGGTGCCGCCGGGCATCGGGGTCGGCGGTGCACTTGAGCAGGACGAACCTTGGGAGTTCCTTGGCAGGACGAGCCTTGGGAGTTCCTTGGCATAACTCCACCAGGGCAGCCTTTGCGGAGCACCCGACCACATGGCAGGTGTTATCCATCCATACGGTGTCGCCGCCCGAGACACAACACTCCGTAGATCAGGTGCGTCTCAGGGCAGCGAGCGACGGCCTCATTGTCATACGAATATCAAAGTCCCGGAGTCTTTTGGGACTTGAATGAGCACCTAGCGCTCGCTCGGGATGTGCTCGAGCTTTGATGAGGCGGAACATGTTTTCTGGAGTCCGCATACACGAGATCTCGACGAGGTTGCGGTGACGGCGTTGATTGATTTCTCCACATCCAAACCCAGAAGTATCTTACATTGACGTATCCGTGCTACATTCAATCATCATTCCGGTGGCAGATTATTCCACATATGGTCGAAGAACGCGTTTGTCGACTGCTGATGAGCTTCTATTTCGGAACAATGTGATGTCGGTGTGTGCTGAAAAGGCGGCGGAACAGGTTCTCGTTCCACACCTTGCGCTTGCTCGAGAAAAGCTGGGGTCACGCTGCTGACGTCCCACCAAGATGAGAAGTCTGCGGCGCTTGAGCTGGGAACAGTGGGCGCACGGCTCGTTGCGAGAAGGAGTGCTAGGTCGTCGAATGGACCAATATACGGTTGTGGTACCTCGTATCTGCTCTCGAATTGGTTGCCGCCTGGTGATGGTGAGAAAGATGCTATTGTTTGGCGCCTGCTTAAACCTGAGGCATCAACCATGCGATCTGTCCACCATTCTTCTTCGTCCTGCGTGTCCGTCCAGTTGAATGATGTTTGCTCGGGTGGAGCAGATGTGGTGTAATCGGTCGGAGGTGTTGCTACCTGGTGAGGCAGCGTTGATGACTTGTGTTGATCTAGCCTCCAGCTGTCAACTTGGTAAGGTGCAAGAGCCTCCATTTGACGTAAGGATCTCGTGTGGTGTTTGGCGTCGATAGCAGGCCGCTGTACTAGCTCCACACTTGCTGCAGAGTGCACATCGATTGATGATGATTGCTTCGATTCATTGGTCCCGATGAGCTCTTTCTGGTCAGCCACTGCTGACTGTAGAGATTTTTTTGATTGCCTTGGACTGCTTTTCTTGGTGGAACTGCCCTTTCCTTTTCGATCGATGCCAGCAGGAACCGGGGAAAGGATGCTTTCGAAGCCGACCTCCCTCTTCAGCCGCTTGCTCGCTGGGAAACCTTCACAGAAAAGACCTTTTTCCCGACAGGTTCGACAATTTCTTTCGCCAGAACATTTTATCTTCTTTCTTCGACAAGTTAGACACGCAGCTCGAACTCTCCCTGACAGATTCTCCTTGTGCGATGGGTCGGATATGAATCGATAGACTCTTTCGTCTGCAAATGTCGGTGATGGTTTATCGGACATGGCATTCTGAGCCAAGTGTATTAATATCAATGAATATGGCTTGAGTCCTGGATTGTTTGAAATTCCTTTTTGCGCACTGAGAAAGGAAGAGATCTCGCCAGAAGGAAGTCCAATAATGAATGCGTTCACATTTCTGCGTCAGCGTCATTTTGTCTATCCACGTAGTAGGTTGTTTGGGCCATGGGGCCCCGCTCGAGACCATAAGCGTCACCTGAACATGGCATCGGCGTCTGGTCCAGAACCTAAGCAACAATTATTTCCGCTTCGCGTGTATTAGGGAAAGCTTCGATGAGCCGTGAAGTTTCAACCATCCGACAAGCCGGTCGCCTTCTGGTCCAGATCATTGGTGTCCAATAGAAGAATTCTGGCGGACATAAGCTGCAGATGTCGATCATCCATTCCCAGATTTTTGAGGCGCTTCGGCCAAAATGAGAGCTCGCCCAATTTGCCGAACTTTTACGACAAAATCGTGAGCTCTGCCGTTCTATCTCCTGAACAAATCAGCGTGTCTTCTAAGGTCAGACGACTAAGCTCATGGAATAGATGCCTGTATGTGACGATCTTAGAGCTGATTTTCTCAATGAAATGCTGTACCGTATCGGAAATGGCGCTCCAACACTAGGTAACCTAGCCGGTGATGAGAATATTGCCGAGCTGTATTTCCAGCTTGACATAGGTTCTGGCGATGTGACTTTCGTATTTGACTTGCAAGTCGGAAGTGGATCACAGGACACGCCCGGTGAACAAAGCTCAGGCAGAAAGCGCTTGGGAGAGGATTATCAGCCCTGCTGCTCTCCGTTAAAGCAGCAAATATGAAGACGAAATCTGCTGCTAGGTACGTTCTCTATACTGGCCAAAAGACTTGCATGTGCCTGGGCCCGCAAGTATGCAGGCACAGAAGTATGACAAGACCGAGATCATGAGATGAAGATCGAATGCATCGAAAATAATGAGTATGGCCTGGAATGAAGTCAAAGGTGACGTGTCTCGGCATGAAGATGCGGAGGACCAAAGATCGTGTTTTCGGCAATTACCTCTTTCATACACAATTGCCGCGATTGCCCTGCTCACTCTTGTAGCTACGCTTCCGACGGCACCAAGTCAGGAAAACAGTCTGTTGACTGGGCAAAAGCACACCCAGAGCTGCTACTTGGTTTCCGATACCATAAAACTCGAGCATTGGCGAACAACAAACACAAGCGCAGCCATTGCACTCATTATCATTTCTTCATCTACTCGTTCTACTCATCGCCAGGCTGTGAAGCTCGCTTTCGACCGGCGCTCTTTGACTTCCGTTTCGTCTTCTTCTTAGTAGGCGCGGCGAGGTCGCTCTCATCGTCTGCGGATGCAGCTGTCTGTTCCGGAGCTTTTGGTTTGCGTCTCTTCTGGCCTTTGACTGCAGTGCCTCGCGCTGTTGGCGCATCAGGGATACCTTCAGTGAGCGGCTTATCTGCCTCATCACCCTGCGCTTCTGCCACTGTTCCACTCTTCTTCACCTTGGCTCTTTGCGCCATCTTTCCCAGCGCATTTCCCATTCTCTTACTTCCTTGGTTTCTTTTTCTAGGTGCGAACGCTTCACCTTTCTCGTTTCTTCCAGCGCCGCCGATGCCTACGCCGCCATCGAAGAAAGCGGTAATGTTGGCTTGCGTGCCCTCATCTAATCTTCGATTCATGTCTTTGATGACTGGCACGAGAACCTCATCCGTACGCTCCTGGGTCCATCCTACCGTTGCCATCAAGAATGATCGTAGAGCGTCGAGGTCCGGGACGCCGAATTGGAAGGCCTCAGGATTAGAATCGACCTCTGGGCTCGAGTAGGCCATCGCAACACGCGCGTCCGGAAACGAAGGCGGCAAGAACAGCTTTGTGGCATTCTTTCGAAATTTTCGTCGAAAGGGATTTTCTTGATCCGCCGACTTTGGTATAACCGCGGTTTGGACGCCGGTCCACCACTGCTTGAACGCTTCCAGGTCGGAAAATTCCGAAATGATCTCCAAAGCGGTGACAGCGCCGACGCCATGAAGCCCTTCTGTGTAGTCAGAGCCAAGAAGTTGTGCAATCGATATCAGCTTCTCTCGGGTGAGATCGAATTCCTTCTCCAGGTCTGAAGTGAGGTAGCATTCGACAAACTTTGCTTGGTTGAACATGTTCTTGTAGATCCTCGTTCCACCAAAGAGAAAGCAATCAGAGTCATCGGTCACAATCCCATCGACCAGTCCAAGATGCACGAGCTCTGCACATTGCGCTTCAGCTTCCATCGGTGCGGTCATGTATGGAAGGCCAAAAAGCCGCAGAAGAGCTTGACATTCCTGAATCATGGTTTGAGTGACCTCGTCCGCGTCACGACGGTCTTTCTTCTGTTGGTTGCGAAGCTGCTTGAGCTCTTGCTCATAGTCGGCAATATTTTGTGCCCGGGACTTATTATTCAGAGTGCTAGCGAAGCGAGCATGCTCTTCCGCTTCAATGGTCAGATTGCGCAGCATTTCTGCTTCTTCCGGATCGGAAAAGTCATCGAAGTCTTCGTCTTCGAGAATCGTCTCTTGAGCTATCAAGCCTGAGTCGAGCCCATCTGACCTGGATGCCTCGGGGATGCTCACGTCTTCGAAATCTGGCTCTGCCGATACTGAGCGAGATTGAGCCGTGGGTGTTGCTCTTTGTTCTACTGCAGTGGGCCCAGAAACATCTTCGAACTCCAGCGATGGGGAGAGAGACCTTGAATTTCCAATGACTTTTGCCCGAATTCCATCAGTATGTTCGGCGGTAAGATCGCTAGAAAGTGCACGTCTGTGACTCCCATGGTCTTCACGATCGCTGTCGCTCCACTCGATCATCTCTTCATCTGACCCATCGTGGTGTTCCAAGGGTGGCGCTTCTTGCGCTACGTTCGTGCTTATCGCGCTTGGGGTTGCCAGAACGGTGCCTTTCGAGGCAGCCTTCCCAGCATCTGCAGGTTTTTGAAGCTTTGCGGAAGGTGATGCCGTCTGTACCGGTTGGGGAGGGTGTGCTCGCACCTCGTCAGCCATTTCACCCATGTTGACATCTCCTTGATCATTCAATGCATCATCTTCGTCCACCTTTTCAAGATCTACCACCTCGCCTTCTTTGAGACCATTCGTCCCGTTCTCATCGTCAACATCCAGGTCAATGATTTCTCCTGTGTCACATTTCCTTAGCGTTGGTGTATCTCGCTCCTGGAATATGAATTGCTTGTTGAATTCTCTTGCACTTTGTCGATCTTCAAGCTCAAGATCCCGCTGAGCTTTCATGTCCTTTTCTACGTCGCCTGAAAACCAAGGAGGAAGAGGCACAGCAGCTTTCTGTTCCTTCTGGGCAAGAGCCGGGTTCTCAAACCCGCCAGACGTATCTTCTGTTCGTTCCTGCATTTTCTTCTTTCCGAGTAATGAAGTTCCGAGATCTAACTTTTCAAAAGGCAGTGGTCCACTGAAGCCAGCTTTCTTCGCAATGTCGCTGGCAGTCGCTTCTTTTGCAGGCGCCGGGACTGGTTTCTGGCGGCGAGGCGGACTGGTCTTGCGCTTATTCTTGCGGCTTTCGGCGAGTGCAGCTTGGAAGTCCATGCTGTCATCTTCGTCGCTGCTGTCTGACTTCTGTGTAGGCACGCCGAATGAGGTGACTTCTCTACTTTCGGGAGCAATGTTGTAAGCTCGTTTATTGACAATGCTTGCAATGTCTCTTCCACTGCCTTTGGGAATTGGCCTAGCTTCAGCAGCGGCAGTCTGCTTGAACACCTCTAGCATGTCGTCGTTTTCCGATTCTTGGTCAGCCGCGTTAGCCTGAACGCGGTCGTCGTCGCCATTCTTCTCGAGGGACATGGCAATGGCTCTCTGCAGCTCTTCGTCTTCAGACCCTTGCTGTTCGTCCTCTCCGAAGAGCTCGGCATTGGGTTCGACCTCCTCCCAAGCATCGGCTTCCTCTGCTTCTTCTTCACTGCTACTTTGGACGAACAGCTCATTCCGTTCCTGCGCAGGCTTACGTCTGGCCCTCCGCCGCCCACCGCCTCTCTTTGATTGATAGACTGCTCGACGCTGCTTTGAAAGCTCGTCCATCATTTGCTGATGCCGTGGCTTCGGCTTTGGCAGGCGGTTCAGTCCTTCGATAGGAACATCTTCGAAGTCGTCAGCTTCTTCCCAATCGTCGTCCTCGGCCTTGATCCGGGGTGCAGGCTGATCAAGATCGATGGGCATTTCCTCCTTGCCCTCATCACTAATCACGCCGAGGGCCCACCCGCCCTCAACACCATCATTCTTCACGAGGACATACTCTCTGCTTTTCTCGCCAGCTATCCTACCACCTCCAAATTCCATGCCGTCGTAGTTCTCGAGATTCATGAGTCGCTGAGTTAGCTCGTTGCGCTCGGCAACACGCTCAATCTGGAATCTAGAGAAAGCCATACGATCTGGGAACATGGTGTCCAGCTGCTCCTTTGAGTATCCCATCCGCAGACGGCTGCGTAGCCTGGCAGCGTTCAATATGTTGTAACGGTCCGACGCAGGAAGAGACATGAAGAAAGCACTGTCGTAGTCTATCTTGGAGAAGTCGTATACATTGAGTTCTTCGCCTGTATCGAACTGTCTGGCGTAGGCTTGCAATTCCTCTAAAGACATGACACGAGGATCGTTTGGTCCGCCCATTTCGCTCACTGACACGTCCAAGTCTGGCAGATGGTATGCATCCTTCTTGCGGAATTTGCGGTTCTGCTGTCGCTCCTGCTGCGTCATCTGCAGTTCGTCAACATAGACCAAGCCCTCGTCTGGCACGGCCTCTTCCTCTTGTTGTGCTGTGCCTGTGCCTTGTCCGCGCTCTTGCTCAGCCTTCCGCCGCCTCTCTTCCTCTTCGGCGGCATGCTGCATCTGCTTGGCCAGAATCTTGGCCGCCGTCTGCGCGGCATCTTCGCGCCTGCCTTCTCGCCGCGCTTTGCGAGCTCGGATAGTCTGTCTCTTGAGCGCTGGCGCGCCCCCGTCGAATACGAAGACTGGCTTAATGCCGAAGAAGAGCAGTTTGCAAATTCTCCGAAAGAAACCAACGACATGACTGTTACGTAGTGCATTCCCTTCTTTATCGCGCACGGCTTTGAGGAATTGGTAGATCCAGATACTGGCGTCGACGGCGAGCCGCTTGCGATTCAGCGTCTCGATCTTGATGGGCCGCGCGCAGGGCTGCAGGATCTGCCACAGGCCTGTGACACCCATTGCAGGAGTATGCGAGCAATATCATTGCCGCCGAGTACGGGATGAAAATGGTTGCGGTGGAAGACGGAAGAGGGAATGTCCAGGCTTCAAGACGTTCAGATGAGGTCATCAACGCGAAAGCCTCAGGCGAGCATGTGACTTGAAGAATATATCGATAGTTAAGATCGTTGTAGTGACATAGATAGACATATCGTAACAGATATGATAGTGACAGTGACAGTGCACGAAGTCTCAACGGACAGATCCATTCAAGGACTAGCTACAATCTCAAATATGCATTTCCTCAAAGCGGTCTTGCGTAAGCCCTATTGTGTTAGTAGCTCCTCAACGTCACTTATACGCGTGCGCTCGGGGGCGCTTCTTTGCTTCGAATTGGTAACGGAGTATCTTTGCCTGCTCCAGCGAAATACTTCTCCTCCAGACCAGATTCATCAGCATCCTATGCCGGAGGTGGTGGAGGTGGAATGTCG
The DNA here is from genome assembly GCA_001578235.1 of Pseudocercospora eumusae. Lineage (NCBI taxonomy): Eukaryota > Fungi > Ascomycota > Dothideomycetes > Mycosphaerellales > Mycosphaerellaceae > Pseudocercospora > Pseudocercospora eumusae. Next base: position 22,711 of record LFZN01000022.1, on the reverse strand, counting down.
CTAGGTGGAGGCGGAGGGATATCAGCTGGAGGCGGAGGCGGTGGTGCATCATAGCCTCCATGCTGTTGCTGCTGCCATGGTGCTTGATGCTGTTGCTGTTGCCAAGGCGCCTGTTGCTGCTGAGGCTGTTGCCATGGAGCTCCGCCTCCACCTCCTCTAGCCCACGGTGCGGCTCCACCGGCAGGACCGATGGGTGGGCCTCCATTGTAGCCTCCATATCCATTGCCGTCGTCGCGGCTCTGTCGCTGCCAAGGAGCTGGGCCACCACCTGACTCCGCACGTTGCTGCCAGGGAGCAGGAGCACCGGTTGGTCCGCGTTGCCATGGGGCCGCCGGTCGTGAGCCAGCGTTGGCGTCTGCTTCCGGGTTGCCACCGTCCCAGCCGATCTGTCTGGATGCATTTGAGGTGTCGCCTCCTCCGCCGATTTCGTTCATGAGCTTCTCGTAGTCGTTGTCGAGTGCGTTTTCTGGACCGCGACGCGGTGGCATATTACGCCAATCGCTACCTCGCTGGCGATCCGGACAGTCGCGAGCCATGTGACCAGCATTGCCACAGACGCGGCAAATGATGTTGGCAGTGTAATTGCGCTGCTGTGGGCAGTCGTACTTGCGGTGTCCGATTTCTCCGCAGTTCTGACAAGCCTGGTTTTCGTCGTCACGGAGGGTACCGTTAAGCGCAGCAAGCTCACGAAGCTGATTGCGCTTGAGCTCGTTTTGTCCTTCAGGGATTGAGGCAGCCTGCTGCGTGTTAGCTTCGCGATTGAAGTGGAGAATATTGGTTGCTGTTACCGTCTCGATGACGTTGTGGATGAGCTCCTTGGCCTTATTGACCTTCTCCTCAGTGTCTGCCATGATCAAACAATGAAGGTCTTCGTCCTGGTTGCTAGCGTGAGCAGCATCAGATTTGCCCTTTCCTTCCTTCACGGATCCTTTTCCACGAATGGCGATCTTGGCGCCTGACTGTGTTTCCATCTTCTTGAGCGTGTTACCACGTGGACCAATGAGCAGACCGACTGTTAGTAGAAAAAGCTAAGTGTTAGTCATTGTTTCTTTGGAGAGTGCAGAGTGAGTTAGTGCAAAGGGGTTAGTACGACTTTTGATCGCCGTGAACAAAGTGTGCAGAATGAATATTTGCAGAGCAAAAGAAAGGGTTAGTGGGTTAGAAAGCATACTGAAGTTAATCTCCGGATAGTCGTTGACTGGTACATAGACCTTCTCCTGGGTCTTGGTAGGTCTCCTGTAGTCAGATGGCGGGTGGTAACTGGGAATGATCTTCATCGCCTTCTCGATCAATTTGTGTCGCTCATCTTCCAATCTCTTGCGGTAGCGGTACTCGCGAGTGTTGACACGTCGACCGAAGTTATCGTACTGTGGAGGAGGAGAGGGAGATCTAGAGCAGGAGTCAGTATCTTAGTGAATGATAATAAGGAGCCTCTGAGGAGAACTCACCTGTCACCATCAGCGGGGACAACATCGTTGATCCTGAGCTTCTGGCTGATCTCCTCGATTCGCAAGTGTGTAACATAGGCGTCCAGCTGTTCAGCAGTCATGGGCGCAGTGATAGCGGTCGGCAGGTTCATCAGACCAGCGGCCTTGTTATCAGCTGCGTCACCCCATCGATTGCGCTTGCGACGCTTCTTGGTGCCGTCTGGGTTCAGTTCTGGTTCTTTGCGCTCTGGGCTGCGGCCACGCTTCATGTCGCGCGGCGCTTCATCAGTGGCTGCACCATCTTCGTCGCCTCCGAATCGCCGCCGTGGACCAAGCGGGATGGTGTTAGCACCAGTCTGACCGAGATTCTGTCTCCACGACATTGTCGCTGGTTGTCGATTGGGAGTGTCGAGATGAAGAGGGGGACGAAGCTTGCGACGCGCAAGAAGTGGAAGTGGAAGAATCTCAAGTCGGCCCGACAAGCTTTCAGAGCTTGGCACGTGACCAAAGCTAAGTATGCCTGGCGGCCCTGGCCTGCTTGATGACCGTCCATGAGCAAACTCTTCCACAGCGACTTTCTCCCAACCCCTACCTATATTCCGCTTTCGCCAGACCGCACTTTACTTAAGCGCTTGATATGTAGCAGCGCCTGGCGGAACGAGAAACCGATTCAGAGCTCCGATTTCATGTCTGAGGCCGGACGAGAACACTATGGTTGACATAGGCATAGCGATGGCGAGAGCATAAATAATCAACACATTCTATGACACCGAACATGGGAAACGCGTGGCCGATGAGATGGACATGGAATTAGGAGGTTACATCCCGCAGCCACGCATACAGCGCGCAAGATGGGTCGAGTCGCGAAGCTTCCCTGCTTCTCACGAAGTCATTTCAGAGTGGAATTTTCGTCTACCGACATGGAATGGTTCAATTGGTCAATCGCAGACCCTACTAGGTAGAGTAGAATTGCAGGTGAATCCTTTTCGCCTATTCCTTAGGCGACGATCGAGCTCAGCTTCTTACATTGCCTCAATACTTCTTAAAGCAGCCAGTAGACATTTGACCATTCTGTCAGCAAAGCATCGTATTTACTCCGCCCATACCTGGCAGTACCATGGCAGAACCCAAGAAGCTCATGGATGTCTTCAACGCCAGGACCACCAAAGAAACACATACGCTCGTACCACATCCAGCCACAGGCAGATTAATCGACAATCATCCAGGCCAGCGCACTGTTTCCATGAAGGTACTAGTCCTAGGAGCTTCGCGCACAGGCACCATGTCTATCTTCGCAGCTCTAGAAAGATTAGGCTATCAACCATACCACCTCGCCAGAGCACTACAAGCACCGAAATCCAATCTCGATGTTTGGAGAGAAGGTCTTGAAGCGAAGTATCATGGCAAAGGAAAACCTTTCGGTAGGGGCGAATTCGATGCCATCATGGGAGATTATGATACATGCTCTGATGTCCCAGTTATATGCTTTGCGGAAGAACTTATTGAGGCATATCCTGATGCGAAAATCATCATAAATTATCGGGATGTGGACCAGTGGTTGATCAGTATGAGTAACACTGCAGGAGTCATCTGGAAGTGGAATTGGGCATGGCTCGCGCCTTGGGATCAGCAGCTTGTCGATCCGTTCTGGAGATTCGGGGAAATGGTTATGCTTTGTTTTTACCGCACTTTGAATGACTGTTCACCCACGAGTCCTGCTAGAGAAGCTTTTCTCGAGCATTTTCGGAAACTCAGAAAAGCGGCACCGCCGAAGAGGACACTTGAGTATCATGTTCAGGATGGTTGGGGACCTCTGTGTGAATTTCTGGGTGTGGCTGTTCCTGAAGGAGAGTTTCCGAGGATCAATGATGCGAGCCAGTTCATTGTTGCGCATCGGGTGATGTGGTGGTTGGCTTTTGGGAAGATGGTAGTGAAGACTTCAGCAGTGCCGGTCGCTCTAGGCGTCATGTCTGTAGCATGGTATTGGATAAGGTAGCGACACTAGATAGAGCTCGCTGGCTCAGATATCGAGCTTCATCAACACTTTATCCCCATTCTCTCGCCAAGCGACCTCTTTCCACCCGGTCTGCTGCAGAATCCTGTACATCTCCTTGAACCGCGCCGGATACGTGCACACTGTTATCTCCTTCTCTTTGAGCTCGCGAACATGTTCGACGACTCGCTGCATGAGCAGGGCGAAAATTCCTTGACCTCTGCTGGCTGGATCCACGGCTGCGATCCAAATGTGTGGCAAGGAGTAACCGATTTCAGGTGCTGTTCTCGGCTGGAGAAACAGCAGACCTAATGGCTTTCTCGGCAAGTCACTACTCGTGGCGTACAGTAGAATAGCTCCTTGCTCTTGCAGATAGCCACGCCAGGCCTCCAGCCGATGGGATGGCCTCTGATCATCTCCCGCGGAAGAGAAAACTTCCTGCGATACAGTGGGATCAAAGCGTCGCTCGACAGGTTCCTGGACGTGATTGCATCGATGTTGATGTGTGAAGAAGGCTGGGCTGACATTGTCTTGTGGGTTGTGTCAAGGTGTAATGGGATACGCCGCAGACTTGGCAAGAACTGCCGAACTCTATAGTTCTAAAAATTGGTCTGTGCATGCTTATGAAGATCTCTTCCCTGCACCAATCTGCCTTACAGCCCTCGCCACGGGGTGCCAAATCTAATACCGCATACGCAGTTTCTGCCCGGTATAACGATAATCCGAGCCAATTAGAACGCGTGGTAGACTTTAGAGAATTTCAGCTTCAAGATGAATTTCTTTTAAAACGCTTAAAACGCACAACACAACATACTCTAAACTCCTCGGGTTGTAACGCGTTCGATTAGCCCCCCCAAACCCCCCAAGGGGGGCTTTAAAAAAGAGAGGGCGTGTCCTTTGCAACTCGATGTTAAGTCCTATAGTCCGAGCGCCCGTGGATTTGTATGGGTGACGCATGCGGTATTAGATTTGGCACCCGCCACGGTTTCCCAAGACACCACTTATATACATTTTGATTTTCCACAAAGCTCCGCCCTCGACTCCTATCACCAAGTGCTCTCCTCAATTGTCACACGACACCTACCAGCAGTCGTATTTCAGAACACTCTGAGACCGGCATCGAGAATGGCCTCTCCATACAGGAGACCAAGCTACTAGATTTCAAACATGCCTTCAAAGCCACCCCGCGCTATCTAGAACTAACCCACGAACAAACTTACTACAGTCCTCATCAGCGATGAAACTTTCATACGCTCCAAAATCGAAGAACCCCTTGGAACGCCGACACCGCGAACTTTGCCCCCAAGATCATAGAGAAAGAGAAAGAGAGATATGTTTCCTCCTCGCATGAGATGACCGGAAATTTTTGAAAAGCCGCTGTCACGTCGTTGGGGAAAGAAAGCAAACTATAATAAATGAGTCCGGAACAGAACGCTTATAATACTAGTACTTTGATCAGTCATGCGGAAATTTTTTTTTTTCCAGGCGAGGTTTATGATACGGTTAGGAGGGAGAAGATGCAGGCGATGGGGAAGTTGTACGTGACTGGGCCTGAGATTTTCTTTGCAGTGGACAGAGAATGGAATGAGAGTGGGCCGGTTGAGAGTTGGAATTTGAGATGATTTGCAGACGACACAAACGGTCATCAGAATGAGTGTTCATGCTGTGCCGCGCTCTTTGGCTGTACTGATGAATGCTTGGGATAAGTCGAGATACTCTTTAAGTTGATGCCATCCGATAGCTCGAAAAGCAATCTCAATGAAACTTCTCGGAGCTGTAGTAGGCTGGTCAGTTTCCAGTCTTACCAGCCCGCTGCACCCCAAGCCGCCTTCTCGTCCTGCCCTCCAGTACCCTCCAGAGCAGGGTCTGCAGGGTCGAAGTGCTCCACCGTCTGGCTGCTCTTGTTCTCCCAGCCAGCGTTGCCACCTGGGTCCGCAGCCCAAGCACCATTCCCATTCTGGGAGGCCTTCTTGTTGGCTCCAGCGTCGTTGTTTGACCAGCCACCCGCTTTGGAGCCTTGCTTGCTCTTCCCGCCAGCACTGTTTGCCCAGCCATTATTGTTGACTTCTCCTTGACCGACTTCCTCCCAGCCATCACCATTACCCTTCTGGCTCACAGAATCAGATGGCTTTACCTCTTCACCACCGCCAGCGGCCCATGCCTGCTGCTGAGTCGCTGCTTTGGAAGCTGGCTTGGCTCCCCAAGTAGTTGAAGCTTTCGTTGCCTTCTTTTCGGTGCCCCGGCTCCCACCATTACTTGTTGGCTTATTCGAGGCGACTTTCGACGGTGCTTTGCTGATAGTCTGCCTCTTCATCAACTCCGCGACCAACTCGTCCTTCGGGAGCCTCATCAAACGCTCTTGCTCAGCCTCTTGCTCAGCCCGCTTGATATTGCTCGTGTCGATTTTTCGCTTGAGAATCTTCTCCAAGGCACCTTTGCTGCGGTATTTGAACGTGAAGATTGCGTAGGGCTGATTCATCGTATCGAGGTATTCCGGTCTGTCGATCTTGTGTGCGTAACTTGCGCCTCTTCCGGGCTGAACGTATCGGCTTGCGGCATCCGCTACGCTCTTCGAGGCTGCTGGAGCTGGGGGAGCTGGGTAAATGTATGCGTCTCGCGGTTGGACTTTGGGCTTTGAGGTTGGTGGGCCGCCGTTCCAATTGGCCCAGTACTCCTTGACGGCTGGTCGAAGGCCACTTGCACTTGATGCCGCTGTCGCTCTTGAGTGGGTAGACTTAGCACCATCGTTACCCCAGGCAGCAGGCGCGCTCTTCGCGGGCTCTTCGTCCTTTTTACCACCCCAGTCACCTCCGCCGTCGGCTTTATCGTTGGCCTGCTCACCACCCCAGGCACTCCCTCCGCCGTCGGCTTTATTATTGGCCTGCTCACCACCCCAGGCACCTTCCCCGTTGCCCTCATCCTTGGCATCTTCTTGACCCCATGAGTTTCCACCGTTGCCTTCATCTTGGGCCTGATTTCCAAATCCGTTATCGGCTCCAGCGCCTTGCTCATTCCAATTTCCGTTGTTACAGTCGTCCTGCCCTCCTTCGTCGCCAGCGTCATCTTGCTTGAATCCATCACCGTCACCATTATTTTGTCCTTGTCCTTCTTCCGCACTGTTCCAAGTATCATCCTGTGGCTTTTCGGCAGCATTTCCCCAGCCTTCCTGGTTGGCATCACCACTGTCATCCTGCTTCGTTTCATTTGCATTTCCTACCCAGCCATCGTTACTCTGCTGCTGTTTGTTGCCCTGGTCACCTGGCCATCCTCCACCTGCGTCGCCGCCCTGGTTGCTGCCCCAGCCATCGTTCCCGGCTTGAGCGGTGTCGTTCTTGTGAGGGCTGCTGTCTTTGGTAGAACCCCAGTGATCGTCCTTCTTGCCCCACTCGTCTGCCGGTGGCATCGGAAAACTGCCCGGCACCGGTTCGCCCCATCGACATCCATTTGAGCCCTGAGGAGTGATGTACTTGTTCGTGCCATCCATGTCGTAGTCATCTTGTTGATTCGGTGTTCTCCACCCATCAGCTGGCTCACCCCAAGGCCGATTGGACGCATGTCGCGGAGACTGTGCCCATGGGGTGGTCTGGCCTGAGTTCTGGCGGGACTGAAGCTGCCCCCGCCCATACTGGGGTGCAGAACCGCGTCTGACAGCCCCATCGAGTTGAGTATTCGGTGTGTGCTCTTGAGAATGCTGTAGCTGCTTTCGCTTCCACAGTGGCATGTCACGTTCCCGTCCGATGTCACCTTGACCAATTTCCCGCCAATCACGTTCTCGTGGGTGTACATCATCTACGGTCGTGGATGGGCGACGGGGATGCTTCTGAGGTGGTGGTTGCTCCTGGATCGTGGTGCCAAATGGTGCGTTTGGTAGATTTATCTGTACTTCCGGAAGCAAGCGTCTGGTCAGGAGAAAGTTTCGAACTCGCTCATATGATTGCCGATCCATTCGCAGCATGCAGGAATTGACCGCTTTATAAGTGGCCTCGATCTCCTGGTTCAGTCTCTTCACATCTTGCGCTTTCCTTTGCAATGCGCTAAGGATGACAGGGTAGATTTCGGGATCACTGCGTCGCGCGTAGGCCTCTTCCTCCATGCCAGCATGCTTCTTGGCCTCAACCACCCCGTGCTCAAGTAAGCTCTCGATCTCCTTGCACGATTCCTCAATGAAATCAAATTCGTTGCGTGGTCGTTGAGGCTGAAAGGCCACGCGCTCATAACCCGCCGGGGTGTCGTCCAGGGCGTACACTCTCCGAGATCCGTGGTATGCTCGATCACGTCGATAAACGCCAGTCGGAGTGTCCCACTCGTAATCAGGTCGGGCAGGACGGCTCCCAAAGTGATTTGGTGCATAGCGTCGGTCAGAGTCCGGTTCATCATACGCGCCATCTAATCCTCCCTGAAAATCATGGTCTGGTTCGTCGCCAGCGCCATCGAAGATACCACCACACAGACCACCCATAGCGGAAGGTGCCTTGGAAGGTGCTTTGGATGGCGCTTTGGACGGCGCTTTGGATGGCGCTTTTGATGGTGCTTTGGATGGTGCTTTTACAGATGGCGCTTTTACAGATGGTGCTTTTGCTACTGAAGCTGGCTTCGACTGCGGTGGCACGGGCAATGGTAGCGGACTCTGGTAATTACTGCCCCTGCAGCGGAGGATGACGACTTCAATGGTGCCAACATTGTGCACGAAATGCTTGTTGACGTCTGGCGCAGTGTCGGCGTTGGCTAAGCCATCAAGTCAGTGTGAGGAAGCTCGCGAAGTTGATGCGACGCAGCTTACCTGTCTTGAGCTGGGCGAAAGTCCACTCGCGTGCCACGAATAGTGCCTCGGAAGTTTTCTCTTCTCCCTGGCGCAGTTGAAAGTCGACTTCATATTCGCGAGGGTCCATGCCGGGCGATGGGAGCTGCAGCCTCTGACGATTGCGGTTGCATTGATACTGGCCGTCCATGAAGACGTATGCCGCTAGGCCTGGGGCGATGTAGCCATTGGAGACGACACGAACATGGAATGGAATATCCGAGTCGGGCACAGCGACGAATGCCTCGACGCCTCCATCGGTGTAGCGGTGGTCATATTCTTTCAGCTTCGTGCCGTTCGGACCAATCTCCAAAGAGCAAGTGATCTGCTTGAGGGTGGGCATGATGATGTATGTGCTTTGAGATGTGGAAGAGGTGAGAATTGACGCGATGCAGCGTTGGCTCAGAAACGGGCAAGCGGCAGCAGCCGTTTTCACATGGCAGAACAGTGTCGGCCTTCACTCACAGTTCACTTACTCCTTATGCTTCCAGACCAGCCGACACTGGCGACAGAAAGCGCGCGGAAGCTCATAATCGGATCTGTTTCCAACGACATACGATTGGCATATGGACACTGGCTCCAAGAGACTGGCCGAATGCTCGACGCTCGTCTTGATGGCTAGGGCGAGGTTCAAGCGATGGAGTGAAAGGACAGAAGTAGAGTGAGGAAGCCAAGCTCGGCCCGTGCTGCTCCGACACTGTCAATAGAATAGTTCTACCTTGCACCGTACACACACTTCGATATGATATATTGCCCTGTGTTACTAGATGACACTTGGTATGCTTCGCTTCGCTTCTTGAAGCCGTCGAACAAGCAATGTCAGTGAGTGTGCGTAGTTCTATCTCTAGTTCTACAGCATCACGTCGTAGTGCTTCCGGAGCGTCGCACCATCATACATCTTCATTCCATTTTTCATCGTGTGTTTCCGCTGACACCACTACTGGAATAGACTAGTACCACGCACGACAACGATGATGCAGAGAAGCGCCATGCCACCATCGTTCGCGCCGCACCATATATCGCGAGGCGAAGACTCAGATGACAGCGAATACGGAGACGCTGCAGTGTCTTCGGAAGACGCAGACGCCAGCGACGACTATCCGCAGCACCAGCACCTGCACCCGCATCCGCACCACCCTCACGAATCGTCGAGTCTGATGCGCAGAGCTTCAAAGGACCTGAAAGGCTCTGAGGAAGCCGGTGCAGAGCCTGAAACAGCAGCAGAAGACGCAGAACCGGAGGGCATGCTCCCGAGGGACAAGCAGCGCCGAACACCTCATTACAGCTACAAGCTCGAAAAGCAGATGTCTCATGTGGAAGCCAAGCAGTTCTTCCAGCAATCACGACAGAACACGCTCGATGAACAGGCTCTGTCGCAAAGTCCGAGCATGGCCACAAGTCCCGTTCTGCACGCGAGGACCTGGTCAGCACAATTTGGAGCTGATCCCAATTCTTTCTCGCGCAACGGGAGTATCAAAAGCAAGCAGGACGCAGCAGCATATGGGGAACCTGGCTACAAGTCCGCACTTCCCGTTGGTTTGAGCGATCCCCGCAAGCATCCAGATGCCTCCACCGTACAGTCGCCAAGTATAGGCAGGTTTGAAGGCCTCAACGGTGTGCACTCTCATGCTGTACATGCGGAGGAACACCCATCACTGGCAGCTGATAGAGAAGCGAGAGCTCACAGCCACCATCCGGGTCTGCCGCATGAGTCGAAGCCCTTGTTGGAGCAAGAGGGCATTCATGGTGCTGGTGCAGGAATCGGGCAGGACGCGCAGAAGGAGTCGAGCGTCACCACTGAACTCAATGCCATCTATTCGAACATTCAAAAAGTTTTGGACTTGCGACACAAATACATCCGCCTCTCTCTGCAAGGCCCTCATGATAATCCGCGTGACGAGCCTGGCTGGCACATCTATCCGCCGCCGCCAGAGCCAGTGTGGCATGACAATAAGGAGCGCAGAGACCACAGCACTGAGCAAGATGGCGAGGCTGATCTTAAGACACCAGCCACTGCCACCAGTAAGAAGCCACAGCGCAAGATGGGCCAAGACATCGGCGAGGACTTCGACTTCGAGGAATGCTTTCCCCTACCTGAAGCATCCGAGATGACATTCAAGCTCGACTCGAAAGGTGTCTACCAAGTCTACGAGACATCTCCGTCCGCAGAGCTTGGCGAACCTATTGTGCATATTCCAGACATCAGAGAGTACTTCATGGATCTCGACGAGATACTGCGCATCAGCTCGGATGGCCCAAGCAAGTCTTTTGCGTATCGCCGCCTCCAATACCTTGAGGGCAAATTTAATTTGTATGTCCTGTTGAATGAGTATCAGGAGGTTGCGGATACCAAAGCAGTGCCTCATCGTGACTTTTACAATGTGCGTAAAGTCGATACCCACGTCCACCACTCTGCGTGCATGAATCAGAAGCACTTGCTTCGATTCATCAAAAGCAAAATGAAGAAGTGTCCCGATGAGGTTGTCATCCACCGAGATGGCAAATACTTGACTCTTCGGGAAGTTTTCGAGAGTTTGAATCTCACGGCTTACGATCTCAGCATCGACACTCTCGACATGCATGCACACACAGACTCATTCCATCGCTTCGACAAGTTCAATCTCAAGTACAATCCTGTGGGCGAGAGCAGGCTGCGAACGATTTTCTTGAAGACCGACAACCACATTCAAGGACGATACTTGGCAGACATAACCAAAGAAGTGATCTCGGATCTTGAGAGCAGTAAGTATCAAATGGTGGAGTGGCGCATAAGCATCTACGGTCGCAGCATGGATGAATGGGACAAGCTTGCAGCGTGGGTGGTCGACAATAAGCTCTACTCACCCAACGTCAGGTGGCTCATTCAAGTCCCGCGCCTGTACGATGTCTACAAAGCTTCGAAGACGATGGAGAGGTTCGAGGAAGCGCTCAAGAACCTCTTCCAACCGCTTTTTGAAGTGACCCAAGACCCGAGCAGTCATCCGAAGTTGCATATCTTCCTGCATCGCGTCATTGGCTTTGATTCTGTCGACGACGAAAGCAAGACCGAGCGCCGCATCTATCGCAAATTTCCTCTTCCAAAGGACTGGGACACTAAACAGAATCCTCCTTATACGTACTGGATCTATTATCTGTTCGCGAACATTGCCTCACTCAATGTCTGGCGGAAACAACGTGGCTTCAACACTTTTGTCCTGCGACCACACTGTGGTGAAGCGGGCGACACGGATCATCTGGCTGCAGCTGTGTTGTGCTGCCACAGCATTAGCCACGGTCTGCTCTTGCGCAAGGTCCCTCTGCTTCAATACATATTCTATCTTGAGCAGATCGGTGTTGCCATGAGTCCACTGAGCAATAATGCCCTTTTCCTGGCATACGAACGCAACCCATTCTTGCAATACTTCCGCCGGGGTCTGAACGTAAGCTTATCGACAGACGATCCACTTCAATTCGCTTTCACGAAAGAGCCATTGATAGAAGAGTACGCTGTCGCAGCACAAATCTACAAGCTGTCGGCGGTAGATATGTGTGAGCTTGCCAAGAACTCGGTCACACAGTCAGGTTTTGAGCACACCATGAAGCAGAGATGGCTGGGCAACAATTACTATCTTCCTGGCGTTGCTGGAAATGACATGGCGAAAGTCAACGTGCCAAATATCCGGGAAGCTTTTCGACACGAGACATGGCTACAGGAGCTCGCCATGATCGATCGCTACACCAATGCTCCTCCTGGCGGTCGACTGAGCGCAACTGCATTGGCGCCCGGACGACATTCTAATAATACTTCCGCCGTCCCTCCAAGTCCAACTGTGAGTGTCAAGACACATCCTTCAGCCACCAATCCGATGCACGCTGTCGACTCATCGAACTTCAAGCCTGGAAGCTCTCAATACGCCAGCCCAAATAGTGTGGCTACAGCGCATGCATACCAGCCCAACGCCCAAGCTGCTCGCATACAGCAATCAACATCGAATACCGATTTGAGTCAATCGCAAGCAAATCAATCACAAGGCGCTCACCTTCCATTCCTACAAATAGGTGCCGAGCTGCCGCCCCCGATGCCTTCTGGCAATCAACCTGCTTTCGGCAGTACTCTAATCCACGGCTCCGAGCCAAGAATGTTTCCGGGCGTGGTCAGTAGGCGGAGAAAGTCTTCTGTCGCACCATCAATGAATCCCGGTGATGAGGATGGCACTGGTGGGTTGGAACGTAGTACGAGTTCACTAAGCCAGAGCATGACCAGAAGTCTCGGAGAGGATGGATTGATGATGGGTTTGGCACGAAAGAACACGATTGAAGAAGCATCAGCTGAAATCTCGCCGGAACGGGATGCGAATGCGAATGCGACTGATGAGGATGAGAAGTAGGAGGATTTGGAATTTCGAGTAACGATGAACGACCTGTGCATCAGTCTTACGATATGTAGAAGATAGAAAGCATGTGCCGCCGTAGCAAAATGGAAATCTCAGCTGATATCCACTACTAAGATTGTGGCTGTCCGAGACGTCTCATACCTCATCAGGCAAAAAAAAAGATAGAGGAGATACTACGGACTACAGGCAGTGTAGGCAAGCAGATCATCAGACTCAGTCCTCAATCCCCACACAACTATCCCCCATTTCACTCATCCATAAACCTCATCAAAGCCTCATTCAAAACATCCATCCCAAACCTCTCCGCCAACTCCCTAATAATCTTCCGTCTCCCATTCCCCGGCGCCTGATCCCTCACCACCTCAACCCTCCCCCCAGGTCCCAAAACAAACGCAGTCTCATCCCCAACCCTCCAAGCCTTCCAAGGCCGTCTCCCATTCACAAACGCAATAACGCCCTTCCCAAACTCTTGCGCCTGCGCTTGCCGCTCCCCGTCAAGGAAATCGTTAAAGTTTTGGAACAGCCACGTCAAGTCCTGGATGTGGATTGCCAAGCCAGAGAATTTTCCAGGCCAGGGGTTGGGCTCGTTGAAACGGTACATGTAGACGGGCATGACGTGGGATAAGTTTGAGGCGAGGGAGATGGTGGGGGCGTAGAAGTGGATGTCGTTGCAGAGTTCTAGGACGTGGTGGAAAGCTTCTTGCTCGGGGGATTCTGGGGAGATGGCGTAGGCTGCGAGGACAGCTTTGGCGGGTTCTTCGCCGAGAGAGGCGGTGAATGAGGTGCGGATGTTTGAGGCTATGTCTTTCTCCTTGTGTGCGAGGCGGAGGAACTGGATGTTTCCGTCGAATTGGCAGTCTCCGATTATTGCTCCTTGACACCAGCTTCGACCGGGGATCTCGAAGGAGGCTGTTCCGATGTTTTCAAAGGTTGGGGTGGTGAGGCAGTCAACGATGTCGCTGTCGTGGACTGGTGCGCTCGCAATGCCCGATGTAAGCATTTTGGAGCACAGTTCGATGCCGTCCATGGTAAGGAGTGTCTTGATTCTTTCCTCCGGCGTTGCTGATTCTAAGCCAAGGACTTGCATTGCCTTTTGATAATTCGCTTCTGCTGCTTCTAAGGACATGGTTGGGAGGAGGAGGATGGTGCCGGACATTAGCATTAGGCGTTTGAATAAGGGTTCGGTAGAAAGTAAGTGATAGTTGGCCGCTATTGCGCCTGCGCTTTCGCCCATCAATGTGACATTTTCAGGGTCACCACCAAACCCTGCAATGTGGCTTTGTATCCAGTGCAGCGCCGCTCGTTGATCTCTCAGAGCGTTATTCGACTCATATCCAGCGGCTCGAAGCTCTTGCGATGTCAGAAAGCCTGGCGCATTGAGACGGTAGCTGCACAGCATGTGAGTACAAGACTTAATTTCAGTGCCTTGATCCAACTCACTTGATCGAAATCGCAATGATAGGAGACCCCGCCCCGATCGACAGCTTCACGAGCTTGCTCATGTCATACTGAGGGAAGGAACCTGAACCAGAATGGAAGCCACCTCCGTGTACGAAGCAGAAGACTGGAAGTTTTACATCGTAAGAAACATCTTGATTGTCGGATAGTGGCGTGGTCAAGTTGAGATTCAAGCAGTCCAGGTCGTGAGTGCTCTGTGTGCTGCGATCGTATTCGAGTGTATGCTGCAACAACACCTCTTGCTCGAAGTCGGGGCCTGGCGCATGGCAGAGAGCTTGAGGGCTGGCTTAGGGTCAACATTGGCATGGGTGGCACTATCATGAGCGACTCAAACCCAAGTTTTGTGGCATCCACCACCGCATTCTGATCATACGTGACCAGCTCTGCAGGGGCAAAGCGATCCTTTAGCGTAGCAAACTGTATGCCATGGAATTGTCCGACACCATCGTTCAGCTTGCCTTTGATCTTCCCAATGGTTGGATGTGCGAGTTCGACAATGGCAACCATGCTCGCGAATCGTTCAGTGGTGTTCGAGCGTAATGTTATTAGCTGAACATCGAGATCTTCAAGTCCACGATCCTGAAATGAAGGGAGAGACGTCTGACCATGGCAAGTCTTAAGGCTGTTGGTCCCACTTACCGATAGACCTCCGCTACAGATCCAAGGTGGTGTGCAAGGATGAGTTTCAAGACAACTGCCTGAGCCGGATTAGCCGTGATGCAAACGGGCACCAAATGGATTGAGTTGTTCCAAAGAGTTTGAATGCCAGCACAGGTGATCTGGAAACGGAATATAAACCTTCCGAGAGTCCTTGTTCGCGGTTGCATAAGTAGCTGATTGGAGCTCTTTCGGGCCGTCACGTGTTCGAGGTCCGGAGCTCCTCCATGCGAGTGGCATTGAACATTTTATCTGCCGTCCATGGCAGCCCAGAAGATTTATATGTAGGATATCGCGCGGCAGGCTGGGTGACGCTGACGCAGAATTTGTTGTTACAGGGGGGTATATACAAGATTCTTTGCTTGGCGAAGGTACACTGCCCTGCCGCCTTCGTCATTCTTGGAACAGCTCGGGGCAGCTGATTTTTGTAGAGCATTGAATGCAAGTCTTCTAATAGTGTTGCTGGTCCGATTTACTCGATGCGGCACCTGTATCCGCAGTACCG
This sequence comes from Pseudocercospora eumusae, assembly GCA_001578235.1. Lineage (NCBI taxonomy): Eukaryota > Fungi > Ascomycota > Dothideomycetes > Mycosphaerellales > Mycosphaerellaceae > Pseudocercospora > Pseudocercospora eumusae. Next base: position 7,500 of record LFZN01000022.1, on the reverse strand, counting down.
ACAGCTTTGCTCTGGTATAGCTCTTCTGGAGAACTAGGTCTCGCTCTTGCCCTGCATGCCTCACTCGTCCACGTCTACGGGCTCTCCTTCGCGACCTGTGTCAGGTATGCTTCCAGATCGAATTTCGGGTCGTCAGGGTTTGTTATCACTGTTGCATCCACGCGTTAGTGCCGCCTCCCATACATCGTATAACAGCTCCTGCCAGGAGGGTTGTCTAATGCCACAATGCTCCGTATACAGCCACTTACCACCGCTACCACCGCTAGGCCTGCTCTTTTCTGCGAATTTGGCCTTGGCCTCTGATATAAGCTTGGCTTTTCGGTCGTACTCGTGCTGATATGCGGCCTTCTTTTCTCTCGAGCTGATGGTTTGTTGATGTGAAAAGCCGTAGAAGACGCCGAAGACGAGCGCGCCCCATCGGAGAACCTATCCAGCGTTGATATTAGAGCATTGTATTATACGGCATTCTGGTTTGTGCAATTCTGAAGGCCAATGGCTCGGAATGGATGTTTTTATGGCAGGGAGAGGCTCACATTCACGCCGGTGGAAGACATTGTCGGTGCAGGCTCGTGGCGGCGGGGCGGAGGAGACGATGCAGGGGGGCGCTGGCGGATGAGAGCGTCGGCAGAAGATGCGCAGTGGGTGGAATGTATCGGTGTCGGCGGTGGTGGTTGCGCTGCGCTGCTTTTCTCAACAAGCTTCAAACTTCAAAGCATCTCGCTCGCTTGTCGAAGCTCGAAGTGTCGGCAAACTTTCCGATCTCCTCCGCCTTCCGACTACTGACATGTATTGACGCGCCGCTCACCCTTACGCGTGGCGTGTGGTATAGACCATCTTGCTGCATGACAATGTCGTCGTTCCAGCAGCGAAAGGAGGAGATTTTGGCCAAGAAGGCCAAGCTCGCTGAGCTCAAGCGGCAACGAGAACTGCGCTCCAAGGAGTTCAGCAGCAACAGGCAGAGTCTCGATGCATCAGAGGTATGGTATGCCATGTGTAGTATCTTTTTATGCTACGCCCATTCTCACCAACTAACGAACAATACAGCTGGTAGCACCCTCGCCTCAGCGTAGCAGTGCCAAGCGAGAAGATATCGAATCTCTCATATCCTCCCTAGTCGACCGACCCTCATCAGCCACTCCCAGCACGCCGACTGGCAAGAAGCGGATAAGCAGTTCAGAGCAGGAGTCTGAGGATGGCGCCTCGTCTTTGACCCGATTTCAGGAGAGCTCCGCCGAGCCGCAGACCCTGTCTTTCGCCGGCCTGACAACTGTCTTCGAGATACCTGTCGAATCCAAGCCGGAGTACATTACCTACAGTAAAGGCGTGCAGACCTCAGACACTGGGACGCAGCCTGACCGCAATGGCGCAGAGTCAGCTGAAGCTGATACTGCATCTCGGAGCCCGTCGCGAACACGCAGGAAGCTCGGTCAGCACGAGCAGCAATTGGAAGAAGAGGAAATTCGCCAACGCTTACGCCAGGAAATCGAGGAGGAGTTGAGGTCGCTGCAACTGGATGGGAAGCTCGGGTTCGAGAAGGAACGCTTTCCTGCACGAGCGCTGGCACCCGAAGAGCTTAATGCAGTCACGAGCAGCAACGACTTCCTGGACTTTGTGGAGAGAAGCAGCAAAGTGATTGAAAGGGCACTAGATGAGGAGTACGATGTGTTGGCAGATTATGCTTTGCAGGCTCGAGAAGTGGAAGGCGACGACGAGTATGTTGGGCGAAGAGGGAGAAGGGTGAAAGAAGTTGCACAATTCGACTTGAGCGACGTTATGGGCAAGAAGCGTGCGATCAGCGACATCGATTTCAGCCCCAAGTTTCCCGAACTCCTCTGTACCGCCTACACAAAGTCGCAGTCATCACCTCACACACCGCCTGGTCTTCTGAATGTCTGGAACATGCACCTCAAAGGCCGACCAGAGTACAGCTTGCACGCCACCTCCGACCTGCTCTCCTGCCAATTTCACCCGTATCACCCATCTCTGATCCTTGGTGGCACATACTCAGGCCAGCTTTGTCTATGGGATACACGAGCTCGAAACCAACGCACAGGCGAGCCCGTGCAAAAGACACCACTCACTGGTGGTCGAACTGGTCACGCACATCCAGTCTACAGCCTCGCAGTTGTAGGCACGCAGAACGCCAGCTCAGTTGTCTCAGTCAGCACAGACGGCGTAGTGTGCGCTTGGTCAACAGACATCCTCACCCAACCCCAAGAGTACCTCGAACTCCACGCACCCAATCCCTCACTCTACAAAACCGATGATGTAGCACCAACCTGCATCTCCTTCCCAGCTTCAGACCCAACCTACTTCCTCGCAGGCACAGAGCAAGGATCAATTTTCCCAGTTCACCGTTACGACAGAGCAGGCGCAAAATCTGGCGTTGATGTCCGAACAAGCTACCGTGGCCATGAAGCACCAGTAACAGGAATCGACTTCCACCCAGCACGAGGCAAAATCGACCTCGGTGACCTCTTCGTTTCTTGCGGTTTAGATTGGAGCATCAAAGTCTGGCGCGCAAGACCTCCTTCAACAACCTCGAGCACAATTTCCGGTAACGCGGAAATCATCAAACCTCTTTTGGAGATTCAAAGAGAAGATTCCGTTTACGATGCGAAATGGTCACCCACGAAACCTGGTGTCTTCGGATGTGTGGATGGTAGTGGAAGACTGGATATTTATGACATCAACGCCAGCTCTGAAGTGCCTGTCGGCGTTGCACGACCGAGTAATCAAGAAAAGGACGTCTATGCTCTAAAGAGCTTGAATAAGCTCGCTTGGGAGAAGAATCAGGGTCGACATGTAGCTGTTGGAGGACTGGATGGTGTTACTACGGTTTTTGAGGTTGGCAGTGAACTTGGTGGTGCAGACACGAAACAGGATACATGGGTAGGTGTCAAGAAGTGGGTTGCCAGGCAGAGTAGGACTAGGGTCGAAGTCTGAAAGGCATGAGGGCGAAGAAATGTGTAGAAGTTTGTTAGATTGGAAGCGAGTAAGATACCCAATTGTTATTGATTGTCCCCGCCCATACTTGTCCGACTGTGCAATATGTCCACCATGATTGTTCAATATGTTGATCTTCTCCAGCACAGTCCAGATCCCGATCCCGATCCAGTCCAGTCCTTAAGGATGTCGTGTGTTCCGTCCAAGAAGGATCTCCAAACGGTCTTAGAGCCGCAAAGCCCGCGTCCGGGGCCGGATGACAAGCAACTGTATTCACGCGCGAGCAGACTGGTTCTGCTGAGCTACGGGTGCAAAGCTTATTAGATCGGGCTCCGCTCGAGTTGAGCGAGGGAGCCCGGATTGTTTCTCGATTCGACGTTGTGGTGATGGTGGTGTTCGGCCGACTGAGACAGCCGTGTTCATAGCAAGGCTTACCCATAAGTGTGGGCGGTGGGTTTGACATCGGGCTCAATCTGTGAATGAATAGTCAGCATTTGAGGGGTTTTTTGGGGTGAAAATCTTCCCCGATTCGACGAGAGTGTCGAGCTTTGAAGTCCGCACGCAACTGTTTCTGCGGCCCTCCATCACTTCCCGGGTTGGTAATAGGCTTCGAATCTTACAGCAGACTTCATCGACTCTGGCGAGAACTCGACGACACCATGTAGCTCCTTGCCCCTGAAGATGGCTTGGAATAAGTTGTCCAATCTCTCCATAGCTTCCTCGCCGATTTGGTAATGGACGACAAGTCTGCCGCCCAAGAGTCGAAGGCCTGCCTTTTGGCCTAACTCGATGAACTTGTCGACAGAGAGGCCGGCTGCTTCCACATCTAGCCACACCATGTTGGTCTCGACTGGGTGTGAAGTTGTCCCGCCGTAGCTCTTCCAGAGAGCTGCGATCTGTCGTGCTCTCTCATGGCATGCTTGGAGTTTGCCTCCAAGGAATGTGTCTTCGACGGCTACTCTCGCCGCAGCGGTGATGACTCCCGCTTGTCGTATACCTCCACCGATAGACTTTCGAATCCAGCGAGCTCTTTCTCTGAAGGCTTTTGTGCCGACGATCATGCTTCCGATAGGTGCTCCCAAGCCCTTCGAAAAGCACAAACTGACACTGTCGAAGCAAGCACAATATTCTTTGAGGCTGGCAGCTCCGGCAGCGACAGCTTCCCATAGCCGTGCACCATCGCAGTGCATCATGATGCCGTGTGAGTGTGCCCAATCGCTGATCCTTCTGATCTCGTCGAGTGGGTAAATCACGCCTCCAAGAGTATTCTCCAAGCTGATGAGCTTTGTCGGACAGCCGTGAATATCATCTCTTAGATCGACGGCTTTTTTGACGTCTTCCAAGGTGAGGTATTTGCCATTGCTTGGAATCACTCCCCTGCACATGGCTCCACATAGCGAGGCTACTCCTCCAGCTTCCCATTCAATGATATGTGCTCTGTGGTCGGCAACGACGGAATGAGGCGGGCCCTGAAGATGTGTACGAATCGCAACTTGATTGCCCATAGTCCCAGAGAGGACGAATAAGGCCGCTTCTTTGCCCGTGATGGAGACAATCAGCTTCTCGAGATCGTTCGTGGTGAGATCTTCTTGGAAGACATCGTCGGCGAGGGTGGTGGCAGCAACGGCCTCCAGCATGCGGCCATTGGGCTTCGTAATAGTATCGCCTATATCAATTAGAACACGGAAGCTTGTGAATAAGAGCATTGCATTCCCATACTTCGAAAATCGAACGCAGTCATGCCTGGCGAGGCCCAGTGATTAATCTTGCTTTTCACGCCATTGACACCATTCGTGCCATTGCCATTGGCTTGCTTTTGCTCGGTACCATACGCCATATTGATCGTAAATTGTCGCACAGTCTTGTAAGTAGCAGAAGAGTTGAAGCAAGTAGGAGAAATGCCACCCTGTACGCCGCCCGGCCAAGATCTCGACGATGATTGAGATGAGGAGGGAGCAGCGAGCGGCGGCGGCGTCAGGAAACGCGGTCTACTTATCCTTCGCAGCAACGGCGAACAGTATGACCGTGGCAGCATAGCTTCAGCGTATCCATTAGCATATCAAAAGATCCCGGCCCGGTGAACTGAGAGTTGTGATTAATTCCATAGAACCAGAGTGGGTCGCGTGAGGATAAACCGCGAGTAGGAGTTGCTAGTCGTCCATTACTAATAATCTAGTCGTCCATTGCTACCTAGGGGTCCTTCCGTCCCGGGTATAGCGTCAATTGTAGTGTAGTTATAGTATAGATAGCGGGTCTAGCCGGGAACGCGTGCGCGGCGCGTAACCTTAGCCCGTTACCTCTTTTTTTTATAAAGCTATAGAAATAGCGGTATAGACTAAATCTAGGTATTATTACTAGTATATAATAGACGCTTCTTAATCCGCTTACGACCTCTCTTTCGTACTCTAGAGCTAGCATTATAGTAACGAGCCTAGCGACCTAGAAGCCGGTAAATTCTTCTAAGATCTCGGCGCTAGCGGTAACGGCGGTAACGGCGGTAAGGATATACCCGGAGATAGCGGTTTCGATAAAGAAGATCTCGAGGGTTTAAGTAAGGAGGAATTAGCGGAAATTAAGGCTAATAGAGAGGCCGCTATAGAGGCCGAGAAAACGTTCTCTTAGCTAGCGAGAGAGATTAATAATACCTTTAATAATAAGGAGGTTAGTAAGGAAGATATTACTACCGCCGCTAAAGCTAGACTCGACGATAAAGAAGAAGAAGTTAATGCTAGCGCTAGTACTAGCGCTAGCGCGTAGATGTCTAACCCTCCGTAAGAGGCCTATAGATCGATAGAAATAGTACTAGATAAGGTAAATTAGTAGGCTTAGACTTATAGTTATACTATTATCGTACGCGGTAGCAACGTCTCTAAACGGCCGGAGTTTCGAGGTACTAACACCTTTATTAGTAAGTACTATATTTGTAGTAGCGGCGAGGGTCGATCTAAGGCTCGGTCGCGAGGTACTAGTAGGCGGCCGGCCGTCGTATCTTCTAAGGTAAAGTATCTATAGTCTATTACCCTTCGAGCCTACGACTATAAGGACCCTTACGGCCGCTAGCGAGTCGATAAGGCTCGTAGTACGTACACCTATAAAGGAGGGCTTTAGGGTACTAATAGCGCCGATTTCGCGATACATCGTCGCCGCTAGCGTAAAGCGAAGGCCGCGAGGATACTAAAGATAATCCGTAAGGACTTAGAGTATAATGTAACGGCTTAAGGCACTATAGCGAGGTTACTATAAGAAGAGTCTTATAAGTCGAGTTAAAGTAAAGGTAACCGGCCGAGCTTCGGCCGGTTACCTTTTACTTCACGTTCTTCCTCTATACCTAACCTTCTTACTAACAACAACCTATCTATAGGCATATAGACTATTAAGGACATTAACAATGCTCGAGCCCTTTACCGGAAGGTCTAGTAGGGTAATCTTAGCGCTATAGATGCCCTATTTCGTTACTTAGATAGACTTAGATACTAGTACGACTACGAGCTCGATAGGACGCCTAGAAATAAGGGGAGGGTCGATAAACTACTAGTCATCTACCCTCTTATAGCGAAGTACTATAAGCTATACCTAGAGTATATTATCTACGATAATACGTATAAGACTAACTACTATAATCGGCCGCTCTTTAATCTCTCCGGTAGTACTAGTAGTAGTACGATAATTCTACTAGGATACGCTATTATAGGTAAAGAAGATAAACCTACGTTTACTTAGGTATTTAGAGCCTTTAAGAAGCTATGTAATACGTACGACCTACTACACCTAGGTCTATAGGTTACTAATCGAGACCGTAGTTACATAAATGCCTTAGACGTAGTATACCTAACGATACTAGTACTTATCTACGCCTAGCATATCTTTAAGAATGTGTAGGTATAGGCTCGTAAACTAATGCTATAATAAGCTATATACGACGACGAAACTAGAGCCTTTCTACGTAACGAAGACTAAGCCGATTACGAGACGTTTATAGCCGCTTTCCGTACCTACGTAGAGGCCGAAATAGTAGCTAACTTCGAGGAGAAGAATGCCTTCCTCTCTAACTACGAGAACCCTTACTTCCGCTCGCTTTAGACCTACATTACCCGCGAATACTAGTCTTATAAGCGAAAGATTACTTACTACTTTTAGTAGTATGTCTTTCCGTTCTATAAATAACGAGTAACTTCGAGAGTAGAAGGCGGTTACTTAGTAATGAAGAAATAGTTAGTAGGGAGGCGCTATAACATATTTACCCTATTCCTTAAGCTTATGAGTTCCTATAGCTATACCCTAAGACCTATTTACTAATAAATTACTAGGAGCCGTAGTTTAAGATTAAAGCCTCTTAAATCTAGGACCGCATTAGTAAGGATCGCTTAGGTATGCCTCTCTCGCTAAAGAAGCCCGAGTATTCGTAAGTTAATAGCGTAATCTACCGGCACGTAATCCTTCTATATATTAAGTAATACGGGTATGCTTAATAAGAGGTTAAAGAGCTTCTTAAGGACCCTAATAAGATACGCTCCCGATACATAGGCCGCTTTAAGTACGCTTAGGGTATTACAT